>OMKN01017260.1:0-13083 GCA_900302345.1 Melanonus zugmayeri
TTACCAGCAAAACAAGCAACAAAAAAGAGACTCATGTTTATTATGAATAAATGAAATGATACAGGTAAAGGAATAAAGGTAAGGTTTACTCCAGGTAAGGTTTAATCCGCTTGTAAAAAAAATGCACACCCTTGGAACGTTATTGACCAATCAGAATCAAGTATTCAACAATGCTGTGGTATAAGTAAGGGATAATGCCCGATGAGGTGTCCATTATCACTCATTAATGGACGATGGGGAGTACATTAATTCCTGATAATAGACACCTCGAAGGGCATTATCCCGCTTATACCATGGTCGCTTACCAAATATTAAAAACAAGGTTTGCTGCTTTATATTTTGGGGCAATTCGCTCTAAAAATACAAACTTTCTGGCAGCGCTGGAAACACCTGTGATCTGGTTCCCTGGAAACACCCGTGGGTCTGACTAACACCTGGAACAGTCTCACCCATAGACTCCTAAAGCAACGCAAACAGTAGTTCACGACTACAGCCAAGGACCAACCTTAGATATGACTTTGCAACGGGAGATAGAACCGTGTCTATTATCAGGAATTAATGGACACCCCGCAGCCAATCAGGATCGAGTATTCACCCAGACCATGGTTACAACCCAAGGTCTAACAAAATGTACTTTACAAAGCCTATGTTTTGTGTTATGTGGCCCGGCTAGACTAGACTGTAGAGGAAAACATTGGAGTCACAAGAAGCAGCAGACAGGGAAGCATTTCCTCCCCCTGCCCTCCTAGCGGGTCTACACACGGGGACCAGTTTGACAGCCTTCCGTTGGGCTGCAGGTTGAAAGAGGGAGACACCACTGGATGTGTGGGAAGGGTTTACCACCAGACCGTGGGTCCAACTGTTAACAGATGCTAGCGGCCGAGGAACAGCTTGCAGAACAAGAATAGGCCTCTAAAGAATTATGTATAAATATAAACTAATTGGCAGGGAATAATTTCAAGATTTTGGAATAAAGACATTTCAGACTTTAGACGGATCATTTTCAATCATTTAAAATGATTCCCTGCCAATGAGTTTATAGTAGTAAATGGTTATGTACAGAGACCTATTGCTTTATTCATTTTATAATTTTTATACTATAGATTTTACAATACAGATTGATGTTCAAAAACCCCAGTCTGACCAATGAGTGTGTGCACCTGTAGTCATGTGACACGAGGCAAAACTAAAAGACAAAAAGGTCTTCCCTGGTTGAACGGGAATCAGAAGAGATAGCCCACTGACGATGGGTGAATGCATAATCTGTGAATGATAAACTTTTATTATAAACTATAAGTTTGAACTTGAACAATATATCATTTGTGGTTTTGTGGAGCTCTTATGTGCTATTCAGACCTATATATATAATAATAATTATATATATAGGTCTATATATATATATATATATATATATATTAATAATTATCTCTCATTCTACTCGTCTCTTTTGGGTGTTGTCGGTGGTGGCCGGGAGCTGAACCTTGAACTGCACATTTCCCCCATTTTGTGTCATGTGTGGGGATTTGGGGATGAGGATTTTCTGCTTTACTACCGCAAAACATCTGTTTAGCGCACATATAATGACTGTGATCCCTTCCACACTCCTACTACGACCTCCCTTCCCCACCTGTCACTTCTCTTCTTCAGTCAAAGGAGTTGCATAATGGAATGTTCCTGGAAGTCATAAAACATCAATTCATAAACCTGCCCTAAAATGATTTATTAGCGTTCCCCCACTGCGTTTCACCCCCTGACCCCAAAGGATGAAAAAAGGAATAAAACGTTGAGTTTTAGTATAGAGAAAGTATAGAGATATACAAGCTAAATCCTACAGAAACTATGTCACACAAACTCATAAAATGGTGGATAGGACTCTCTTATGAAACCAACTGTTGGGAACTCATTCTATAGACTGTGCTGTGCTTCTGGTTGTGTGATGTCTAGGCGACGAATTGGCGCTAGTATTATTTCTCATATTTTAAAAAATCTCAAAGACCATGTTCTCTCTTTTGTAGATGTATAAGAAATCATTTCAACTTTACAAAAAAGTGCAGAGGTTAAATTAATGCAAAGCTTTGTTTTCCAATAAAGGAACGTCCCGAATTTTCGCATCAATCATCGATGAAGGAGTCTTCACGACTCTCCCAGCACCTTTTTGGTTGTTGTTGTATTCCGGCATTGCTTCCTGTCACTCTCTTGTCTATGTGGTCGCAGAGGTTCATGCCTCGGATCTGCTCGGAAACCAACAGACTTCTGCTCGTAACCGCCGACCGCGGCGACCGGCTCGGCCAGCCACAGGTATCCCGCTTGTCAGCCGCAGTGTTGGGGGAGCCAATAAGAGTTGAGAGATGGTTGGAAAGAGAAAATGATGGGGACTTGCTTCTCTCGTCAGTGAAGTCTAGGTCACGTTCCCGTTGCAGTCTGAGCTGACTCAAATCATTTTTGTTTTGGCTACACATGTCACAAATCAGATTATTTCTGCAGCAGTTAACTTCAAAATTGAATCAAATTTTGACTTCTTCCATATGTGATTTTAAGTTTTAAAACACATATGTTGGATGTGCAACAGACCAACGATCAGATCTGATACAAAATTGTTGGGCTGGATTTTGAGGCTTTGGGTGCAAGTCCAAGTCCAAGTCAAGTACAAGTGGACACAAGTGGATAAATAAAAGCAGACACTGATACATTTGCAATCAGCGTTGCAGATTTCAAATAAAACAATTTTGGTTGATTAATAAGACGATTAATTGGGCGATAAATTAGAGATTGTTCGTTTAATTTGTTGCGTAAAACTCAATTTAGGGAGGGAATGGCCAAATGGTTGTTGTTGAAGAGATATAGGCCTACAGTAGAACAAGTAAAACATGTTTCCAGTTGAAAATCAATGTCACAATTTTGAATATGATGATAATGGATAATTATGTTAGTCCGAAAATAAGACTGCATGCTTCTACTTCAGCTTCCCGGCAGTTAGCACTGTAGGCCTAAGCTAAATGCCTGATAGTTAGTACAATGTGTAGCTGAAGCTAACTGGCTGACAGTGAAGCTAAATGAAATTCAGAGAGAACTACCGTGTGTGAGAGAGAGAGAGAGGTTGATAATGACAGAGGGGGAGAGTGTGAAAGAGAGAGAACATACTTTGTCCTCTTAATTAGTCCAGAGGAGATGAGAGTTTGTGAACCGCAGAGGGTTCCAGTCGTGATTCCTTCGCGGTCTCCTTTGAGTCACTTTGCGTCGAGCAGTAAAAAAGGTTATTTAAGAACCTCGGGAGGAAGCCGGCCAGAAATTACCCTTCGTTAGGAAAGGTGGGCTTTCTTATTAGCTCAGCCACATGTGAGCGCCTGCACCTCGGCTGGGAACACACAACCCGAAACAAGTTAATTGCCAACAATTGTGGCGGGGATGGGGGGGGGCTTTTGTGCTGATTTCCGATGTTAGCGCTGAAATTCTAAAAATACTGGCCGTGTTAAATCTGAAACTAAATATATCGACCGTTTTAGGGGGAAAAAGCAATCAGTGGCTATACTGCTCTTGACCTTAAATTAGTTTTTGAGTGTTATGCAGTTGTAAATGTAATGTATTTTTACCTGTATCTTTGTTTCTAAGCTTCTCCTATTCTCGCTAAGAAAATGGGGCCAATTACCAATATTTTACTTCTGCAATTATCTTGGTAGAGAAAGAAAACAAGATAAATAATGTCAAATATTTAAGGAAATATTAAAGAAAACCGTATCAGCAAATATGTCGGACAACGTGATGGCGTTGATTCCTGTTAGGAATCTGCTGAACAAATAAACTCCTAAATAATTCTATTTATGGTCCACGTTCGCCCCCATAAGACAGTCACACCAGGGGGGGATGTAGAGAGACCCACCTGGGGGTGTTGACCCAGAGGATGCCCACGTGGCAGAAGTACACGCACTCCTTGTCCCTGGGGTTCTCACACGAGCACCGCTTCTCCCTCCGCGGGGCCCTGTGGACGAGCTGCGCCGTGGGGCCCTCCTCCGCCATGGGGCCATCCTCCGCCGTGGGGCCCGGCTTGGAGCTAGGATATGCTGCATAAAGAAAGTGAGAGATTTGTATTAGTTTAGCTTTTGTATTATCCGTTTTTACGCTCCTTTTCAGTACAACCAACATGTACAGTATTGCTGGACATGGAGCTCAGATCTGAGCTCCATCAGCGTTCTCAAGCCAGGGTTCCCCTCGTGGGTGGGGAAGGATGATTCATTTATGATCATTGATTTATGGCTGGATGTCGGTTAGGAGTTGAGAAGCCATCCAACGTTTGATATGCTGATGTGCACCATTATGCGTATTGACTATATGTCATATAACATATATCATATATTTGAATGCGGTGGCCTCCCCCGGGGATGCTGTTAAACAGCGTTAATCATAATAGTCATCGTATCTTGCTCGATTGAAACCCATAAAGGCGAAGCGGAGGGCGGTTCTACGACACATACACATACACTACGTCAAGAGCCGGGCTTCAAACGTAAACGATCAGGACAGTCTGCCTGTACTCTCTCTAGAACCTGTGGCCTGCACCTGGATATATTCACACACACACACACACACTCAAGCTTCCCAGATGCAGGGTAAACATGAGATAATTGGGGATTCACAGTGGAATGTACAGACATAAAGAGTGCACTTGTCTCTCTATAAACTCACAGATTTATTTCGGATGGGGGTTGTGCTGGGTCCTGTATGCTCTGATAGACTACTCTTCATCACCACTCACTGATCAGCTTGTGAATACCGCGAGGCAGCAGGTCTTAATTTCCCGTGGGTCAGGGGGACATTCTCCTGTTAAAACACACACTATACTGCACTATGAAGCCGTGGAGGGGATGAGGCCAGAGAACAGAAAAAGGTGAGTGGGAATAGCTGTGAAGATGGATTGACCAGCTAAGTTCTTGTCAACCACCGAATGGTCTAACTGAACACCAAACGTCTTCTTGACCCCCACAGCTCTAGGTGACCACCAAACCCCGGCTGTCTGGCGTTGGACAGACTGGACCTTCATTTGTAAAACACCCAATTGGAATGAGCCAGAGATGTTTTCGGCCAATGGAATGTGAGATAAACACAGGAGAGGGAGTCTATTTCCGCTGCCTCTTTATGTTGTAGTGGAGTTATGAAGTGATTCAGACAGGATGTGGTCACGTGACCTGCCAAACCAAACTCTGAACTGATGTTTGAGTTCATTTTGGAGAGAATGCTGTTTTCATGAAATTCACCCAAGTCTAAAGTGGCGCGTAATAAAATCAGCATGTTTAAAATACGAGCAGGCGTTTAACAGCAACCAGTGCACTCTGGCTGCTGCTTGTCGCGTGACTTTGAAGGAAAACAGTGTGTGTGTACATACTGTAGGTGTGAATGTACACACTGTGTGTGTGTGCCTGTGAAACCACAGCACATGCTTCCGGTGGTGGGGCTTCAGAAGTTGTGAAGAACACCACACACACACACACACACACACACACACAGAAAGACTGAGTGTGTGCGCATGGGGTTACACACACACACACACACACACACACACACACACACACACTTAGCCAAGCTGCCACTTAACCGGCCAGGAAGTGGAAGAACCCTGCCATTATTAGACATAATAAATAGAGGGAGGGAGAATACAGTAACCTGTACTGTAAACAATACCAGGACCTGCATGTCAACATGAACCCAGTGATGATCTGTGTGGCCCAGGAGCTCCACACCGCTAGGTAGCTTACAATACAGAGTACAGGAACAGATAGCATGCATGGATTGTTATTATATATATTGTTAATGTAAGTTATAGATTACAGTACCCAACTTCAGTTACAGATTACATTTAGGGATTGCATTAACCGATGACAGTAAATAATTACATTTAGGGATGTTATATTGATATTTTATTCCATAATGTGTGCTGTTACTGTAGCCCACTGACAACTGAATTTCCCCTGATCAGGGATGAATAAACTACCGCAAGTATCTAATTCAATCAAGTTGATTACAGTAACAAATGTAGGATTATAGTCATATATTGCAGTAACAGGTGTCATTTACACTGGGGTCACTGGGGACATGTCCCCGCCACCTCTTTTTGAAATGGCCGATTTTGTCCCGATCACTTTTTAAAAGCATAATTTGTTAAAAATGTTCTGAAAAATAGCTTGCACCAAGAAATGTTGAAAAATCCCAGTTTGATGCGCCGTTATGCAATTTCTTTCTCGCCATAATTACCTCCCCTGACCGCATACCAATCCCCCCCCTTTAGATTGTCTAAAATCACAGATTTTGAAGACTGTTTAAAACATTTTTTTCATCTGAGCTGTTATGTCTCAACCACATTTCAACACAAAGTGATGCCCTTGGATTACAGAAAATTGAATCTCAGGGACTCAAATGATATGTCTGTTTTTATGTCATCATAATTATCATAATATAATAATATTCTTTTCACACTGGGATTCTGGGAGTTTCTTTGTGCCCATTTGAATTCAATATGGTGGCGCCTGCTGCAGAGGTGTCCTCTGGGTTCAGTCAATGAAAACAGTGTCACATAAAAAACGCTCTTTGGAGGGATAGGGTGTTGATATGTGGTGAAATAGTTCTCAGCATTTGGCTAGCTCCTAGCGTAGCGTTGCCAAGTCAGGTTCCTCTCGAAGTAACGCAAAACAAAGTATTGGAGAAGTCCTAGTAGAACGGTGAAGAAAAAACGCGACATAAGAACAAATAGCTAAGGAAGCAGTGCTTTGCACATGTAATTCTATGTCCCTGGAATACTATTCTCAACCAGTTTCACACCGCAAACCTCATCCTACACAGAAGCAGTCGGTCTCTGTTATGAAGATATAGGATGTACTGCTCAGCACTTTCCATCTCTGGGGATGTTTACTCCAGAGAGATGTAATAGCTTGAAGATGGTTGGTTGAGGGGTAGGTTAGTCTTGTGGATATAGTGTTTGACTCTGGATATATAATGTATATAATCATAAATAAAATTAAAGATCTGTTCAGTAGTTCCTATTTTAGCCATTAGCTGTTGTGCTAGCTTCTTTTATTATCATTCTGTTATTATTTGAGTATGCCGCCTTGGTCCGATATTGCATCCCCGGACCCTGGTAGGTATCCAGCCCACGGAGGGACGAAGGTAGATTTGGTGTCCTCACGGTGATTGTGTTTCTGAGCTAGAAGGGTTTAGTTCTGTTGTTTTATCACAGACAGATATACCACAGAACCTGACCACCTCAGCTCTGGTATTTTCCCCTTGTCTTGATGGCTGTACTGTGTGTGTGCGCGTGTGTTGCCCTCCACAAACTCCAAAATCAAGACTTCTGTCTAGGAGACCGCCAAGTCAAAGTTTCTGGGCTTGTTTTGAGAAGAAAGCTCTACCACCTGCGCCCCCCCCTAAAATAATCTGATCGCACGTGGAAACCTAGTGCTACCTCCCCCAGGCGCGTGGAATCCTAAAGTCTCCCACTGTGTAATTCGAACACTGACCATCGGGAATAGGAAAAACATTCCTCCAGCTGAACCTATACCTATACTTCTATAGTATGCTGTTGGAGTCATAGGTTGATTTATTTAGTGTGAAAGAGTCACATTCTTACCATCACCGTTAAGTATTAGGGACTAGAAGGCCCCGGGGTTAAGGCTTGACCGCCTCAACACGTCCTTAATGTGAGAGAGGGAAAGAAAGAGAGAGAGAGAGAGAGACAGAATCCAGATGAGACACATATGCAACAGAAGGGAGGGCGTCCAACATGATGGATGGAGAAGGGAAACAGGGGAGAAAAAATGACAGAGTGGAGCAGAAGGGCGGATGAAAACATGGAAGGACAAATCAACCTCAGACCTCAGGAGATGGAAGCTTTAGTAAGAAGAGAAACTGGCCTTCTCCATGGCCTCATGGTGTGTTACACAGATTGGGATGTCCACCCTCCATCTATCAAATATTCGCTAAGTGCTGTTGAGTGATGATGATTCATGAGATTGTGCAGAGCTCAACCAAAGTGGACATTCAGTGAGGGATGTTCCCATTTTCAGGGAACTAATGCCGTGGAGGAAGCACCTCGGTAGAAGCCAAATCAGTCTGCTAAGGATTATTCCATTAGGCCCTGATTACAGCTTAGGGGTTAACGAACCTGTCGTAAAAGGTCTACTTGAGGAAACCTCCTGGGTCTCATTAAGGTCGCTTGCTAAAAGGGCAGATCAAAGGGCTCCTGGAAAATGAACTTGAACAAATAGCGAAGGTTCAGACAGGAAGACTACTTGCCCTTTATGAGATTCTCCCTGCGCCCTCTCCAGGACATCACTACCCCTTTTAAGAGTTTCAAATCTCCTGCGCTTCAAATCTCCCACGCTATCTCCAAGCATTCGGGAAGAACTCATGATGAAGACTGCTTGCTTCTCCTCTGTGTCTTTCAGATGCTACATTCATGCAAACCCACCTCCACCGTACAAAGAGGTTCACCGTCCGACCTACGCCAGACCGTCACCACCAGTCCAGTCCCACCACCACCAGTGTCAGGACTCCATGGGGTGATTATTATCTATTCATTGATATCATTGCGTCATTCATGGAGTCCTATCGCCAAATGGATATTGTCATGAATTATAATTTTCGTTCCAACTAGTCTCTCTTGCCGATGCATATTCACATTCTTGATATGAAGTTAAGTACAGTGTTGAAATCAATGGTTTTATGGATTTGCAAGTTATGCAGTTATGCAGCAAACACAGTAGAGTTTTGCATTTCACTTGCCAACACTGAACATTATTCCACACATCATCCAACTGCTTGGCAACTGTGTGTATATTTAGTCATTTGACCAGATTCAGTGAATTGTAATCCACACCATCAGAGGCTTGTATCCACCAGGAAACTACTTTCACCAAATTATTATTTCACTAATTTCACTAACAAGTCCAACATTCTTGTGGTACATTTTACCGCAATTTGACAGGTTTTACTTTACCATCTCAAAATAAACTATGAATGCCAGATAAATAGAAGGATAACAATGTGCCTTTTTGTCCATTTGACATCTGAACTTGCACGTGCATCCAAATACCATAACCATAACCTTATACACAAACTCTGTCCAGAACACCACGGACAACAATGCTGGTGAAACTGAGGAGAAGGCCACGTGCCTTCAGTCCTAAGAAGCACTTGGCTGACGTCCACTACCAAACTCTCAACCCTTGTGAAAGATCAAACATTCTGTTGCACTTTTGAACCGTTTTCTTGGACCGTTATTTTGGATCACCTCTTCCTTACCTTTCTAACTTTGCCTGTCTGTCTCTGGGCCATCACTCTTTATCCTCAAGGGTTTTTTCCCCTTCAACAGCTCAGAGCACTGTTTGATGAATCTGTGAGAGTCACACATGACTCAAAATGTAATTTTTTTCATTGAGTTGAGTTGAATGTAGTTTAGTTAGTACAGTTGTTTAGCTATTTCTGAACTTTCTGAATTTACGCAATTACTCAGGGGTGGTAAAAGTACTCAAAAGTTATACTCAAATAAAAGTACAGATAAAAATAGAAAGTCCCCCATTCAAATACCACTTGAGTAAAGGTACAAAAGTATCCAATTTAAGCAGACGCTAGATTGTTGTGGGAGTGATATGCAATGAGACAGATCAGTCAATCCCCCACCCCCTTATTTGTGTGTGTGTGTGTGTGTGTGAGCGAGCCAAGAGGACAGGAATGCATTGACTTGCATTCTCTGTGAATTTTTCTTTGCCAATAAAATAAGTGATACGATTACAACACTGCAATCATAAAGGACAATAAGACAACTATTAGAGACTTGTACAATGAGGGTGAACCATCCCTCCCTTTAAGTTAAAATATCTTCACAACGAAACTCTCAGGCTAGGCTACACAAAATCTGACTCCACCTTAACGCAGTGTAGGGGTTAAACTAACACAAATCCAGGTTGATTAGTTTTGCATAATTCTATAATAACTGTGTGTAATAAGTGTGAGACCCTGAAATTACATTATGAAACTAACTTCTGCATGAAAGCATCAGAAGTCAAGAGGTAAAAGATACAGACGACTGTAAGAACAACAACTTAACTTAACTCGCATCGCATTCAGTCAGGACCCGGTGTCATGTCGTCAGCTAACGTTACCTAAATGAATGCACATATGCATTATTATTACATTATAGTAACATTAAAGTTAGCTCACCTCAATATGTTTTCTCAAATTTGAAGGTGAATTTTTGAAATTTCATTCACCCACGGCATTTCAGTCGATAAGAATCTCCCTTGACTTCAGTGAATTTGAATATATCCTTAAGATATGGCCCTGGGTGCACCCTGTCCGTTACTTCATCAATAGCAATGAGGATGAGGTTCGATGATTTGATCAATGATGCTGCTGAGCGAGCGGCCAGCGAATGGCTAGCAAATTGAGTTTGCGTGCTTTCTTTTAGAAAGGAATTTTTTTTTTTTCCGGATTGGAAATGTAAGAAATACTTGGGAGGGGGGGAAATATTAGAGTAAAAAGAAAACATTTTCTTAAAAATTGTTGTGGAGTAAGAGTGAAAGTAGGAGCAAATAAAACATACTAAAGTAAAGTACAGATCCTCGAAAAAAATACTTAAGTAATGTAATGAAGTATTTTTACTTTGTTACTTACCACCCCTGCAATTACTCAAAGTAATAACACATTCTAAAAGTGAAATCCCAACATGTCATCAACGCATGTCATGTCACGCAGAGCGGAGTCTCCTGGTGGTGTCAACAGTTAGACACCGCTTATTAGTAGATAACAGACGGATGGAGAGAGTTAGATCACAGAGAACGGCTTGACTTTCAGACTGAGGAGTATTAAGGATGCCTGAGCGTATTTTTATATGCTCATTTTATATAATACAAGATGGCCTGGGTGATGACTTGTGATTGTCACCCCCAAGACTAAAGAATAAAGCTACAAAAAGGGAAAATCTATACCTTTTAGAATGACCCAATTGCTCTTAAATGATAGTGTGTAACATTTGTCTCCCTGCTTAAATAAAGGTTTCAATCAATCAATCAATAAACAGACAGAACCAATAAATGCCTTGTTTAGATTTGTAGCAATCTACCTGCATTTGTATGAAAATAACTTTTATTTGAGGTATTTCCTATTTTTAACATTTCTCTCCACAGGCTGGTAAACGCAGTAGCAGTTTGTGTTCAACCTGTAGTTATCTAGGGAAAGTTGAGCAACACCCTGCTTCACAAACACAGGCTCATTCAGGTGCAGAGGTTCACCAACTCACTGAACCTCTCACACGTAGCATCATGGGAATTGGCCTAAAAACCTAAATGTAATAGGTTACACCTTCTCAAAAGCATAGGTTGTTGGTTGTTCTCTCAGATTTCAACTCAGGACTCAGGTGTTTCCGCCATGGTGCTATGAGCTATAAACCAAGTTGATGTTACAATGAATCTCCGCTCTGGGATCTAGAAGCTTCCTATGTCTTTTAATATCAACACAGAGAGAATCTTCTGTGTTCTCCATGACGATCACCTACTGCCCCCTAAAAACTTTGAAGGCTGACAATCCTGGCAGTGAATGAAAGGAAAGCAAGCATCTGGTTCTCTTGAAAATGTTTTCAATGTACATCTTCAATGCTTCCTGCGGTTGCTTCCTGCGGTTCCAGGTGTGTTGTTCCTATGCAATGCATTCCTTACAGATGTGCAGCTATTTCCTGGCGTGCACGGACATTATGGAATGAAGGACGAAATCCAGACATGCATCACAAACAGAAAAATATGGCGGAATGGAAAAGAGACGTAAAGGCGGGTGCAGGTGCACTGTGTATCACAGATGTCGTAAATCTTTCATTTTTGACGGTAATCATTTAGAGGGGGTTTGTATCTTCATCATCATCTTCCACATCCTAGGTGCAGGTAAATGTGTAAAGATTAACTCGCAACTCCACTGATTAAAAACAAGACTATGTCAAAACCTAGTATATGGCTCGACTGTATCTGGTCAATTCCTGGATGTTTAATGTTCATCTGCAATTTTCTGTAGTTTGAGTCAAATATGCAGTAGCAAGAACAATACTTTCCACTCATATCTTGGGATGTTTGATTTGAAAGAGAACTTATTTTAATTTGAATCATAACTATTCTAATGATGTGTTAAACCCCCTGCTCTTCCATCTGTTTCTATCTGCAGATGTCTCTGTGTTTCTAAGCCTCTCTGTCCTGAGTGTTGTCATAGTGATTGTGTTTGGGGTCTCAGCCTCTCTGCACATGAGAGTTGCTTTCTCTCGTTGGTCTTCGGTCGTATTTTCCAGGAGCAGTGAAGTATTCTGTTGGTAGCGTGCGCTATGTTAGGATTGAGCTGAGAGGAAGCTTCTGATGACATAGATGATGTAATAGAAAGCACATTCATCATTTAGACACATGGATGGGCCTGGGCCGCCGCCCAGGTGGGCACGGAGCGGCATGGTGTCCACTGGAAGCCTGAGGTAGAAGGGCGGGGTAACAGCGCACCTCTAACTTTGTACAGTAATAATGCAATTAGAAAAATCAGTCACACTACGAGATGCTACCAAATAAACTACAAGTCATTCATACTGTGAATATATAATAGTTTCACATATTGTTGCATTTTTTTCTGGTTTGTGCGAAATCGTTAAGAATAATATAAAACCAAGAATAATATAAAACCAGTCTGCCGGGTGAATTGGTTTAGTCTTGACTCTTGGTTGATAGTGGTTAGACTCTTGGTTTGTGCAATTTAGTTTTATTTGTGTTTTTTGTTAGCAAAAGTGTAATAGTGTAATTATTTGTATTTATATACTACAATTTGTTTCTATTTCTTTGTTGCTACCTTTTTTAATTCTTATTTTCATATATTTTTATTTTATTTATATAGTTTTAAAAGTTCAAGTTCATGTTATGATTATTAGGTAGGATTATTAAGTAGGTAGATTCTTTATTTCATATTTTAATTAGTCCGTTCTGATCATTCCTTCAACATGGACCACACCTCTGAGCAAGGCACCGACTCCCATTCACTCTCATCTAACACACATCGCACTCAGATTAAGTGGCTTACAAAGTA
>OMKN01017261.1:0-13168 GCA_900302345.1 Melanonus zugmayeri
GCTGCGACTCAGAGCCTATGCCAAGAAGGGCTTCGGCAAGGAGCACGCCAAGTGGAACCCCACAGCGGGGGTGTCCTTTGAGTACGACCCGGACAATGCACTGCGGCACACAGTGTTCCCACGACCTGAAGAATGGTAAGCTCCTTTCTGGTTTCCTGGTTGTGAGGGATGAGTTTTAAGAGTGGATAATACAGTAGGGTTGTGTGTTTGAACAACGATGAATGCCCCCTGCTGCCACCGAGTGTGTTCTAACCTGGCTGCCATGTTTGTTCTGTGATTCCTAGGCCCAAGAGTGAATATTCGGAAATTGAAGAGGACGAGGTGCAAGCCCCATACGACCCTAATGGAAAGCCAGAAAGGTAGGGGGCTTGGTGTACTACTTACAAATTGTGCATCTACAAGTCTCTCAATGCATGGCAGGCTGTGTATCGACAAGTCTCAATGCATGTGTGTGTTCTGACAGGTTCTATTACAACGTGGAGTCGTGCGGCTCCCTGCGACCAGAGACCATCGTCATGTCGGCGCTGGCAGTGCTCAAGAAGAAGCTGAGCGACCTCCAGACCCAGTTGAGCCACGAGATCCAGAGTGATGTCCTCACCATCAACTGACAATTGTGTACCATTTGTAGGATCACCACTTGAGTTTTTGTGCCCCCCCCCTTTTCTGAGTCTGCATGATTCATTCATGGAAATCTGTGTTTTCATAAAGTTTATGAATCTATATTAACTACAGTAGTTTTCTCACAGCCTGCTGTTTAAGGTAGATATCAAGCACTCTTTTTTTGGAACATTCTCAAGCCTTTTTTTGTAATACAATAAATAAATAAAACATGCTTTATAATACGTTTCTGGGGTATTGTTATTGTATTTAAGTTGTAAAGAGGGAGTCGCCGACTAAAGAGTATCCGTTAAATAGCAAACGTGATTAGTGCCTTGAAAAGACGCTCGAATGTGAAGGGGTTTCCCCTTTAATACAGGACTCTTGTTTATTACTTTTGACTTGAGTAACAACACGATATGCCCGCTCGTAGAGTAGACTAGAGTGAACACGCATTAGCAGGCTCTGTTGGGACGAGCCGTTTTTCTGCGGGACCAACCCGGACGGGAGGACAAGCGAGAGCCGACTCCTCCGATCCCAATGGTCGCTTTATCGTGACTTGTGCTCTTATTACAAAGGATATAGTGCTGCACTCAACCAAACACACCGGCCCAACGTTTAGTGTCGTCTTATTCAGGACCTTTCTCATTTTAAGGTTAGCAAAAATAATATTACAAAATCCGATTTGGCCGAGTAGACGACGGGTTTAAAAATCTAATGCGCCAGGAAGCCAAAACAATAGGCGTACGTTATGGTTGGTATTGTAGTACGGTATGGTTGTATAATTCATAAGGCTGCATACTGTGCAGTTGAATATGCGCGTGTTTGAGCAAGGCTGCTTTGTATTACAATTCTCCTATATAGGAATATGGAAATTATCTTATTAGCTGTTCACTGTTCGGCGCAGACTACAGGCTTTTAGTTTGGTTCTCCAACGTAAACACAGACCGACAAATGGCTACTACAGCCAGAAAGAGATTTCTTTCTGTGTGCACCTCTTTCTCTGACGAAGAAGAGAAAGCAGGTCTCTGTCAGAGTGCCTGTGGTCCTGATGCTGCCCGCCCAGAACAACAGCATCCTTATGACGCCATGCTGTGGTAAGTTGCACCTTGCTAATGTATAGGCTACACCCATTGGGGAGTTGTGACAATTAAGGAGATTTCACCTTTTGGATTGTGTTTGGATTATTAATCGTGTTTGGAAAAGGACCTACCTATGATAAAAAATAAATAAAAAAAGAATAACAATTTCCAACAGCAATAATAATGACCATAATAATCAAATCATATTAATCACAATTTGACTACCGATTCTAGGTGAATAAGGCATAGGCCTATTGTTTGATTATTCCATGGACAATATCCAGCCCTACAGCAAATGTAGCTCACAGGATGAAACACTATATCAATCTACCTCTTGGCTCTATAGAACAAGTACATGTTAAGCAAGGACATTTGTAGTCTTCTTGAATCAGGTTTTTCTCCTTGATTCGATTGTGAAAGGACAGTGTTAAGAATTGTATCATTATGTGTGTTGGCAATGAGGGTGGAAAGTGTTGTTTTTGTTTACACATAACTGTCTGTGGTGTTCTTATTCAGCTGCCACCGCCTCCACGACTCCCTGCTGAGCTCTGACAGCCGCTTCACAGCCTACAGAGGAATTCTCAACTGGATCATCATCCTCCTGGTGGCCATTTTTACTCATCCTTTTGCTAACTGACTCTTAATGACTTATGCAATTGTTTTAATGCAGGTGATCATGTGTAACAACTGGATACATTACACTAAGAAGAGGAAGAGTGGAACTTCTGTTCACTGTCCTTTTTCATTCATATGTAATAGTAGTTTAAATGCATTGTTCTTCTCTGATTTACAGGTGTTGACTCATGCTCACTTGTTTCTGGAAAACTTTATACAGTGAGTACACACACACGCCTTTTTTTGTTGAATGCATCAATTCAATTTATTTAATCAAAATTCTAAATGTACAAGGATTTACAGATGATCAGACATTTAAGGGTACACGCTGCACTGTCCTCTCCACACTGCCAGGCTGTCTATGATTGCTTACTCTGAGCTAAACTAATATAGCTACAGCTATTATTATTATTATTTATATTTTATTTTATTTTATTATTATTAATTATGATTACAAAGCAAAATACTATTTTCTCTCTTATTTAACAGACATGGCTTTTTGATAGACTTGAAGAAGGTCCTGGAGCACCTGACCTACAACTACAACTACAACTGGCCGTCTTTCAACCTTATTCTGGGTGAGACACTAAGGTTGCTCAATCTGATTTAAATACTTGACAACACCAATATCAGTTTTCCTGTCCTCCAAATTTTTTTCATTAAATGTTGATAGCTCCACAGAGCTTCAAACATATTTTGCTTAATTGATAAAAAGGGGGGTTAATATACAGTATGATGTAAAATGCTGTATGTAAAATGAAATCACGCAAAGAAAGAGATGGACCTGTGAACAAAAACTGGGTTTATTTGGGGGTTTTGTCTCCTGGTAGGTCCAGGAATTCTCCAATAAACATTTGCAAATTTCTTCCAGGTGCCAACGTGTTTGTAATAATAGCTTTGCTTCTGGAACAATCCCAAAAGAAGGTAACACAGCTTGTTTCAGCGATGGACTAGCACACATTTAGAGAACCGTATTCGATTCCATTCTATTTTTTCAGGGTGAATTGTCCTCTACCCATACCCATTGTTTACATCTAGTAAACCTCGGACTACTTATGATGGTTTCTGCTCTTGCAATTCTGCTGCACCCTACAATATCGACAGGTATATATAATATTTATATTATGCATGATTTTTTTTATCAGTTTGGCCAAGCAACATATGTTAAAGAAAATGTGATTCTTGTGATGAATCTCATTTATCTTGACAATACATAATGTGGCGTTCTTATTTTAAAAAGTCTGTATGTATTTTGTATGCAACTTGTATGTATCTTTGTGTTTTGTTTCGTGATTTTTATCAATGTTTATCATATCCATGCTCTTTCTTTGCTGCTGTAACAAGATATTTTCATGCCAATCAATGTGGGTTGTGTTTTTTTGTCCACTAGGTGGTGCATTCGTCACTTTGTGGTTCTACACTGTGCTTGGCCTGAAGCTGTATTCGTACCAGGAAACAAATCGATGGTACAGACAGGGTAATGTATTTAACACCTTCAGTCTTCACTACTAGAGGCTCTGTTTACCCTTCATCACCTCTTTGACAACTTACATTTATCTACAGTTACAGAGGAAGAGAAGAATGAATCACGCTTGCCAAGAGCAGTTGATGAATATCTTACTTTCAAAGGTGAAGCAGATTGTTTACAACATGATACCTGATACAGTAGGGGGATAAACTGTAACGAGAGAACATTGCTTTATACATTTAAGTAGCGGGATAGCGAGAAGATATTTTCAAAATAAAAGGAAGATTTCTGAATAACAGTCTCTTGATCCCTCAGACCTTTACTACTTTCTGATGGCCCCCACTCTCTGCTACCAGAGAGACTTTCCCCGTAGTCCTAAGGTTCGCATCAGCAAACTGCTTCTCAGACTTCTGGAAATGGTAAGCCAGGCCCAGTCTGTTTCTGCAAATTGGAGTATACATTTATGACTCTACCATGGCAATATTGTTGAAATGTCTTCTCTCCCCTTGGACACCCTTGGATGGGTAAGAATGTGGTGGTGATTCTAATCATTTGCTTTATGAATCTACTATGGCAATCTGGTTTGAATATATTCTCTCCTTGTTAAAATACAATGGATAACGCATACCCCCCAAAATCGTCAGGTGATTCTCATTCAGATCATGGTTGGAATCGTACAGCAGGTAGGCTGTCTATATGCTCGATTTAGCACTTAATGAGAATTATTGTATTGTATTTTCTTACCTAAATGCATTACTAGCTAGCTGGTAACACTGGCTACAGTGTGTACTCTCTGTCTCAATTCTGCCTGAATGGTGTTTTTCTCTCATAGTGGGTTGAGCCCATCTTCCAGAGGTCAGAAAACTCATTCTCCGTAAGTGATAACAGCTTAACAGATAACAGATAATAGCCTTGCTGGTTATAGTATATATTTTCATGACTTCTCTTTTATCATACATAGAACATGGACTTCACAATGAGAGTAGAGCACTTGGTTGGACTTGCGGTAAGTCTTTTGTAGTGTTATTATTATTTCCATCAGATATTGAGTTGTATATATGGAGAAGAGTTTGGGAATTTCATGTATTTAAAAACAATCTATTTTTCAGTTAGAAAAAATATGAATTAAAACTTTTATCATAATTAAGCTGGATGATTAAAGACAGCATGTTGGGGAAGCCACATAAGAAAAGAGAAAAATGTTACCAAAATGGAAGAAAAAGCTATGAACCATTAACTCAAAAATGCTGGCAGCAGTGACACACTAATACCTCATCCCAACAGGCACCAACCCATTTCCTGTGGCTTCTGCTGTTCTTCCTGTGTCATTCCTACCTCAACTTGTGTGCCGAGGTCCTGTGCTTTGGGGACCGCCATTTCTATGGAGACTGGTGGTCAGTTAGCCTCCCCTTTGTATACTGTTCCAGCATCTTTGTTTAGCATGTAAGGTAGCACGTTATCAAGGCTAAAGTGTCATGTGTACAGGAACGCTACGTCTCTGATAACCCTCTGGAGGAACTGGAACATTCCCTTTCAGAAATGGTGCCACAGGTACACAGGAAACTAGGTTATTGTTTAGCTAGCCTTCACTTCTATTTATTATAATACTCATCTTTTTTATTAGGATATATTAAATATGTATTACAATGTTGTTTCTTCCTATGCATCAAGACATATGTACACACGGCTGGTGGAGGGGAATTTGTGCCCTTGGCAAGCAGAGTTATTGGTCTTCCTGTTGTCCGCCGTTCTCTGTGAGGTACATCCCTGCTGCTTCTGCACAACATGCATATTTGACTAGAACCAACAAATGTCCATATATGGACAGCTTCCTTCTGAGAATATTCTCATTCTTTTTTCATTGGGCAATAATATACTGTACAACAGGAAATGGAATGGATTGATCAAGTGCCATTTTTTTTACAGTACGTGATTGCGTTACCTCTACAGAGCTGTCGAATGTGGATCTTTCTCATGATGGTATTTGAGGTGAGAGAGCAACATAGTTTTCTATTTTCATATGAAGGTGAAATGGAAGAGTAAATGCCATTAGATGGGAACATTGAGCCTGCTACTCATAAGAAAATATGATATTTTTAAAAGATGCTACAATAAAAAAATGTCTTCAGAGAATGTTTGGAAGGAAGTGAGGAAATTAGGCAGAACATTTCCTATGTTATTGTGCAAATATTATGCATATTTGTGTATTGTTTGCATTTTGAATAACTAGAATGTTTCAGCCATGGGGTCACCTGCGGGATCAGCCATTAATGCGTTATCTCTCACTTCTAGCTTCTTGTCACTGTTGCCCTCGGACGATATTTCCAGGGTAACTATGGCAATGGCCTGGTGTGGCTGTGTCTGCTGCTGGGACCCCCCCTGGCAGTGACCATGTACTTTCACGACCACTACATTGGCCTTCATTGTCACCACCCACAGCAGCTCTCGCCATCATCATCCTCAGTCAGCACAGTATTAACACCATCCTGACTTTTACCTCATTATGTGTGTGTGTGTGTGTGTGTGTGTGTGTGAATGCATGAATCTGAAGTCTTCCTCTTGGCATCTTTTTCCACGTTTTTTTTTTTACCAAGTTACAACAAGTCTGAGCAACTATTGCACCCATTCTATATGGGTGAAGGAATTTAGCAGCAATAAAGGCAATAAAGATGCAATAAAGGTCGTTTGTTTGAAAAATTGCGAATATGAGTCAGACACAGACAATGAGGCTGCTGCTTTGTTTGTTTCCTGTATGTGATCCAAGGGGCTCAGTTTAGGCATCTAACTCATATACACAATCCATTAGGACATTTCATATGTGTATTACTCTAATGGTCAAATAAGTTCACACACGGACGTGTTAAGCATGTCAACGTTGGTTAGCTCATCATGTGTTGATAATTGTACTGCCATATTAATGCATTACATTTATTCTGTTTTTGATGATACATTATTGAGAACATTTCAATGTAATGAAAACATCCCTGACAATCTAACCAGTTAATTAATACAAATAAAAGCTGTCACGTTGGTTTGTTTAGTCTGTGTTGTGTTATTAAATGGTCTTAGTTGTGGCCACAGTCTGTTGTTGTATTATTAAATGGTCTTTGTTGTGTTGTTGACGGGATCCAGAATGCATTGCGCCGCCGCAGATCACCGCGGGTCACGTGGTATTGTCATTGAGGCGGAAATGAAAGTTAACTAGCGACATCGGCGGAGCACAGCTAAAAAAGGTACGACAAAAATAACACGCAGGCCTCCTTGTCAGTGGCAATAGACGTCATATTCCCGCAGATGTAACCTACAATTGTTGACATGTTTATATTTCGCGACTATCGCTGGTGGGAGGTCGTATCACGGTGTCCTTTTGTCGGAACCCCAGGAGGCAGCCGGCTAACGGCTAGCCTCATCCGTGTAGCATATAAGGTTAAATGCCTTGATCACCATCTGTGTCTGTAATGAGTACGCAGGAAAGGTTATTTAAATATGGAGACGATACAAATGAAGACGGTACACCGACATATTGAGTAGATCGTAGGATATACTGTATTCCCCACCACCTCTCGTATTGCGCAAACGATGCTGCTGAGCCAGTGAGCTTGACACAGGTTGTGGTCGGACGTGCCTTTTGTTTTGGGATCTTAAGTTAAAATACAGAATTGTCTGCAGTACGACAACCCTTTCAAAAGGGCGGCCAAATTAATGTAACGCGTTGTTCGCGTTTATCTTTGTCATTCGTGACTTCGTTTTGAAGGGTATGGCGTTGATTCAGATGTGGCCATCTGTCACGTCTATGGGAACGGCGCTGCTTATATTTACAATCTGACTGGTTCCTTTATAACGTTATTATTTCACTCGATTAAGACCTTCCTATGTAGATAAATAAACTCTAGTTACACGGAGGTCGTCGTTTATGTTCATCGTATTGTATGCGTTTTCATCTTTGCGATGTTTTCATTATTATAAAGACCGATCATTATTTTTCTATGATGCCACATGCAACTATTAAATGGCTTCACGTATGTTAGGATGTCCTCTCATAGTGAACCCTGATATATTGTGGCTCCTTTTCACAACTTCAGCGCAATGTATGTGTTTGCCTATCTTTTTATGACATGTTTACGTATGCAAGCCTGTGCGCAGGTCAGTACATGCATATGTGCTCATCTGTGTGTATCTGTGCATGTGTGTCTTGTATCTGTGTTGTTTTTAAGAGCTGTGATGCAATGGCAGCTGCCAGCGTGACCAGACCTGGCAGTTCCCAGACCACTGAGAAGTCTCAACTGACCTTGAAAGGTAACCATCCTTCCTGTTCCTCCCAAGTCTAATAAAGATGCACTGCTACAGTTACTGGGACAGCATATTAATGCTGAAAAGAAGAAGTGCCTGGGCTCTATTTTTACTACTTTATTATGAGCTAGTATTGACTTGATAGATGGGTGGGATATAATAGGAAACCAACTACCTACCTTCTAGACATGCTGTATATATATAGATGTTTAATTTGGCCTTTTACCGGTTTCTAGGGTAAACTGTAGGGATCCGATGATGCACCTTTTAATCAGCTTGTTGGTCCAGATTCTGTCATCCGCTGTGAAAAAATTGAATCGTTTTTGTACACCAGGTCGTCAGTTTGATAAACCACAGTCCAGACAGGAGTGATGCAACTTGAAAGTTAGTCATTTCCTTGAAAGATGTGATTGTATTGTGTTAATAGAACAAAAAAAGGGGCGTAAGATCAGTCCACAGGTGTTGTATTTCCTGGGAATGGAATGAATGGACATCAGAGCCTGCTTTCTCATTGTATAAGGCAGACCTCTTCAACACAAACATCAATAGACAATTTCCAGGTATCTCTGAGCCAGAAAAAAATGGATACTCTCATGCACAAAGTTGGCAATATTTTGATTAATTCAGAAAACTTGAAATACTGGTCCCAATACTGGTTATCGTACTGTTTGATCAAGCTTCTCCTTCCAAATATTCTCCCTTTGGCTTGTTTGATGCAACTGCTTTTGCTTTTTCTTCTTAGTAACCGCTTACAAATCTAGCCTTTTTTCATATCAATTGTATCCTTCAGCTCCTTTATCACCCATGGTTTATTACTATGAAAAGCTGTTTACAAAGAATACAACTCTCGAAACAATAATTAATGTAACTGGTGACTTGGTCTGGCAGGCTGTTCAGATCATTACTCAATGCCACAAAAGGCACGCGATTACTCAGTCCAGTCCAGTCCATGATTACAGCAATAAAACTTCACTCCCGCTTGGAACGATGCATCATAAATCCATTAAACAAATAAAAGAAGAGAGGGTAATCGTATGTGTTTCCTCCCTTATTTAGCTCCTTCCTTGTTTTCCAGTTTAGCGTATAGTGATCACTTAGTTGATTGACCATGTGTTTGTTTTCAAGGTCTATGGGCTTTTTTGAATTGGAGTGGTTGTAGCATTACACCTTGCCGGTCACTTGTCACTCACTGCATTTAGTTTCGACCTTCAGTTGCTCGCTTGGGAACGTCTGCAATGTTTTGGGACTTATTGTCACATCCTCTGGCAGACCTTACGCTTCTGGTATGTCCAAAGACTAGAAAAACAACCGCATTATAGATATGATAATTTGTTGTTGCAGTTCTCCATCCTCCTTCACTACTAGGTTATTACATAAGGAGCATTTACGATAAACTCTATATACCTTTAATTCCCAATTTTCACCAACTATACCAATCTTCCTTTTCCGCCATGTCATACTTGAATCCTTTCACTTTCAACCTTTTTTACATTTCCTTTCACTTCTTTGTTTTTTGTACTTTGCCCTGTGCCCTTCCTCCCTGAGATAGAATTGCCTGTTGTTCTGTTTGACAGAAATTTCACAGGCTCCAAGATTGCAGACTTTAATAGTCAGTTAAAAGTTTGCCCGCCACTCCTTGCTGACGTGGGCCTCAGGATGATTTGACCACTTTTGTTACTGTGCCCCACGTCTTTACCAGTAAGACCCAAGGCTATGAGACAGGCTTTATATGCATATGCTTCAGCCCAGGGAGGTTTTTATTCCTGGAGAGAACATGGGAGCTTCACAACACGGATCTCAAGCCAAACCCATGATAACCACAACGTTATCCATCACGTGTCTGCCATTGATTTAGCACATTTAGAGAATTACACTGCTTTCTTTATCTCTTGCTTTTTGATTGTAGGGAATTGTAGTCTTCTGTTGATGCCATGTATCTACAATAGACTCTACATGTTCCTAAACAATCCCTTATGGAAAAATCAAGTTCCACCTGATATTTTTCCAATCTCAGCTAGGGGGCGATGTGACCCTTACCTGTAGACTCTTATTTCCCCATCATTACACCACCGTGCTAAAATATCAAGTGCTGTCGAAAATAAGATGAAGATAAAGGCATCCAGTGGATCATTACCGTCTGGATACAAAGAGATTCTAAACAGTCAAACAGGCCGTTTGAATACATGTTTTATCTCCTCCTCATTTAACTACTATTTTCAAAGCTACTCATAATTGATAATTAAAATGTCTTGGTATTGGACAAGATATCATTATTTTGTTATTATACTTGGTTATTTATTATGTGTGTGTGTGTGTGTGTTGACTCTCTTCCCTCCCACAGTGGTCTCGGCCAAGCCGCAGTCCCCCAAGCTGCCCAGCCGTAGCTCGCGGCTCAGCTCCTTCGTGGAGGTGACGGCTGACGGCCTGTCCAGCGAGACGAAGAAGACAGGCAAACGCAGTGGACACCTGGAGCTCCAGTGGAACGAGGACCTCACCCTGTAAGCAACCGTTAGAAAATATGGCAAAACTGTACACTTGTGTATCCAAATTATATTATGGAAAATGTATAATGTAATGTATAAATATTTTGTATATGCTATAGTCACTATACAATTATTATACATTATATAATAATATTCTAATTATAATATTCAGTATGATGGAGGTGTTTATTTCAAATAGGAATCAGTCTGTGAACGTGATCTGTGTGAAAAAGTACATTGATTAATTAATATAATTATTGCCAAATATTGGTCATGACAGGCATGTTGTTACTGTAGTAGTAGTAGTAGTTTGGTGCATTTCACAATAAAATGGAATTTGTACATTTGCTCTCTGACTGGTGTTTGCTCCGTGCGCTGCGTAGCAACGTGACCCCGCAGAGTCGCCTGGACCTGAAGCTGTGGAGCTGCCACACGCTGAAGAAGGAGCTACTGGGCAGCGCCACCATAGACCTACTGGACACACTGCGCACCCACCATGGCAAAAGTAAGGCCCTTTTGCACCCTCACACGCACACTAGGGCTGCCCCCGACCAAAGATTTTCCTAGTCAACTAGTAGTCGTTAGTTCAAGCCATTACAGTCAACTAGTCATCTCACGTTTCTGATATTAATTTAATTATTTGGGCATTATGGTTTCAGGTTCCAGGGCTGAGGAAGAATGTTGTAAGTAGCATTGTTAACACTGTGCTACATTACAGAGAAATACGAAACTGTAATAATGAGCCTTTAAAATATCAATTTACAAGCACACGCACAAATGACTGACATGCAGTAAGCGAGGTAATTTAGCTTCCCCAGTCCCCACTTGGATAAGCCTAATAGCGCATACTTATAGGCTAACGTTAGAGGGGCAATGCTAAGTGGCGAACGTGTTTCAAATGATAACTCATCGACAAATAATAGACGGATGTTTGCAGGTGTTGACTAAAATTAAGTAAGTCAAAACTAGGTTGCTTTAAAAAAGACGACAGACTAAATAGGAAGTGGAGTCGTAGAGTGGAATTGGTATTCAGACCATTTATTGTTAAAAGCAAGATGACTGATTACATACACTAAAGACTTAAAGGTAAAAGTTTTAACAAGCTCGGTCCCTTCACTAGCTGTGACTATCGATCGAGTGCTGGAGAAGAAGGGGACCGTGAAACTGGATGGAAATGTTCTTTATAGACTTTCTTCTTCCTCCCGGCGCGCAGATTGGCTGGAAGACCCGTTGCTTAGGCCGTTGCTGGGTAGATTTCCTTATCTTCAGCAACTCCCCTCCCAAGGAAGAGGGTTTTTCTTTGATTGCGATATAACGGCATTTTGCAACTGTCTTGTGGCAAGAATAGATCTTGTACCGGTCAACAGGCGACAATTCTGCTGACTTTGCTGACTCGGCCGTCTGGTATCAGCTTTCTCCACCGCGCACCGTTAGGGCCTTCTGATTGTGCAATACGCCACTGTTTGAAGGGGTAACATTTTATTTTCTACACAGGTCACCTTCTTGGGATCGTCCTTTACCCTCTCAAAATGATCCCACACTTTGGATTTCCTGCCCGACATAGCCTACTATCTAGTAATAACCGCAACGCTAATATCTGTTTGTGACCGTGACTGAGTGTCCCTACTTCCTGTGTCCGTCATTTCAAAATAAATGCCCACAAGGCGCAGCCTCTTTTTTTTTTTCCTGCGACCATCCAACCAATTAAATCTTGGTCGACTAAGACTCTTCTCTTCGACTAACGTTTGGTTGACTATTAGGGGGCAGCCCTAACACACACACTCTCACTCTTTGACCTTCAACCCTGTTTATCTTTCCAAAATCCCCAGGACTCTTTCTTTCTTTCTTTAATTCTTCTTTTTATTTTCTCTACTTCATTCTCTTCCTCCTCCCTATGTTCTCCATATTTGTACTGGTGTCACGCATGACCTGACACTAGTTAACTACCTTTCCATCTCCATTCCCAATAACTTGTTTTCATCTGTCCCAGGGCTCGGCTTGTTGTTGGGCTGTTTAAGTGACATATTTGTGTTTACTTAATTATTGATTTTATTTTTTGGCGCTTTATTTTTGTACCAAGCCTCTGCTTACAGCCCGCGATTCATTAACCCCACTTAATGCACAGCTTTTCTGGTGCCTTAAAGCCACACAGACATCCCACATTAGCATGGTTACACCCAGTAGCTGTACACAGCGGTGTGTGTGTGTTTTCTGGGGCGGTTGTAAATAGACTTGTTTTCTGGTTGAAAAAAGCTTTCATTGTGGGGTTGAAAATGTGGAGCGTTCCTTATGTATGTGAGGGATGATCTGAACATGGGGAATGCTGATGCTTCAGCATTTAATTCAGGCCTTTTAATTGATTGCTTTTGTTCACATGCTATGTCTTTGTATTTTTAATGGTGTCTTATTAGGCTGCATTAACACTTTTGATTGGTTATTAAAACAAACAATACAAAGGACAGCTGATCTCTTGCTCACGGACACCCACTTTTATTGGGTGGTAATTGGATGACTCCATTGGAACATTTACATTTTTAATGTAGAGATTGCTTTGACTAATGGGGATTTCCCTCTAGTTAACACTTGAAAGCTGTGGTATTATTGATTGTTGAATAACTTGTTTTAATGAAAAC
>OMKN01017263.1:0-16920 GCA_900302345.1 Melanonus zugmayeri
AACTGACATTGTTGGACTAATGCTGCATTAACGATACCTCGGTAACATCTAATTACGGACCGGTGCAGCTTGTGTTTCAAGCCTGAACCTCTGGTATCATCTGACACAGAGCTGGGGAGAACTGGCGGCTGCATGGTGACCGAACAGTAATGAGTATCTGTAATGACATATGCTTTCTTTCTTATGTCCCGTTTTACTGTTCCCTCTTAAGGTAGTTAATCTGAAACCAAGACCAAGAATCAATTTGTTAATACTTTTACTACGGCCTAATGGCTAGCCTATTAATAGTCTACTTGTATAGGCTACAACAAGCTATAATGCCCCTTTTCAGTCATCTAATTGTTACTGAAGGAAAAAAAGGGGAATTCTGTTCTCTTGAGAGGATATGTGTTTTACAAGGTAGATGTGTGTTAGAGACTGTGTTAGTTATTGTAAAAAACAGAATGGTATCATTAGCAGGTCAACAGCACGTTAATCTCAAATAACACTGGCAGCTTGTTGGCTGAAGAGCAGGTTAATCACTTAAAGACACTGGGTCAGCAGCCACACAGTCCTCGCATTCCCCCCTCTCTGCCTCGTCAGTTCTTTTTGAAGTGGGCCAGAAAAATGCGAAAGAAGCTGCCCACTGATGATTTTTTTTTCCACAGTGTGCGGTCGATATGTAAAAGAAAGCTATAGCGTATAAGTGGGTCACGGCTATCCCTACTGTCGCTAGTCATTTGGAAACATACTTGCCTCAGGAGTCAGACAGACCTCAGTCTCTTCTACACCAAGTGGTGGGTCTAGAGCAGGGCGCTGGGAGACCACTAGGCTCTCTCTTAACGGGCCACACACACACACACACACACACACACACAAGCACCACCGCTGCCAGACCGTCCTCCTCGAAGCCTAGCTGTGCTAGCTTAATTCACTCATCAACTTCTTCTGCTCTATCATCTCAGGCCTTTTGAGTATTTTGAACAGCATGAATAAACGACATTCAAATAAACAGCAAACACAGCCATTTGCATAAGCCTGGTATGATGAGATTTCTTTTTGAAAAGCACTATTTGTGGCAACACAGTCGGACTCCTTTCATCCATGCATTCCTGTCTTCTTGTGCAGTCAACTATGTGGGGGCATTTGCAGCTTGGGAGTCCACAGTGACAAGAGGTTATGTTGGTATCACTAATTAGCTACGAGCAGTTGTGGCAGGAACCTTTGGGAAAGGGAATAGACACACACAGCCCTGAGTCCTGTCATCATTTGTGTTTTGCCTCAGAATGCACCACTCTGATTCCCATGCAGGGCATCACTAGACTTCATTCAAAACAAATCTATGCAAAGTGTTGCCTTTTGTTATTTGTTAGCCAGGTGTGCATGGCCTGTAAAGGAGCAGTGACCTTAACACTGATAAGTGGTGGTCCCTCAACCGCTGTTTTTTTATGTTCTTTTGCTGATTATAAAATGTGAGGGAAACCAGAGCATGATTCCATGATAAAATGTCCAGAGCATTACATTTTATTGTGTCATGATATCAAATGGCTATATGGCAATAATTCTCTTATTGTACCAAAACGGGGGAGGATGGAATTGTAAAAGGAACGCTGGGATAATTGAATACTCTGGAGTTGGTGTTTGCACCATCAGTTTTCACCAGTCACACCTATTCATTTCTGACTAAAGGTAGACACTTTGTTAGCAGCTAATTGTCCTTGGTACAAGAGGCTCCATTGTTTCATGATTCAGATAATGCATTCCTTCTTCTTCTGGCTCCTGTACTTCTGTTCCTGCTGTCCCATTGTCTTGGATCCAGTCTGCCCCATTGGGCTTCCTATGAGTGAGAGCAGCACATATGGAACCTGCATGCATCTTAACTAAATGGCCAGCCGTCTGCGGAGCCAATTGGAGAGCTTATTGTTAGTAAATTATGTAGTAAATTGTTAGTAAATTAATGAACTCTCATCCACTGTCAAATGACATTGTTTGCTTTGATTCTTGAGTGTGTGTGTGTGTGTTTTGAAGTAATTGCCAGATTTAATGTTTCATCCCTTACTGTGATGATTGACACCCACAACATTAGCATAGTGACAATGAGAGGGGAAATCTTCATCCAGCCGACATGAAATACTTTAAGGGAAATATTCCACCATGGCAAAAATGGCAAACATCATATATAAAATGAATACAACATTTAAGCTTGAAGGATAAGTGATGCTTTGTAAGAGGTTTGATGCCTGGCTGTATACAGTGAAGGTTATTTTTCATTTACTAGTCGCATGCTAAGCCTAATTTTATGGCAAAAATAAATTCATTCTTTAATTGAAATGGTTTTAGCTGATTAATATGCAACCTTTTAACAAAAATAATTGCACCACTTCAGTAAGAAACAGGAGAAAATATAGATACAGAATTCCTGTAATGCTAAACTTGCCTGCTTTAATGCATGCAGAGGATGGAAATCTATTTAAAACTGTATTATATTCATCAAGCTCTGAAGGTTATGGACAATGCAGAGGTGTCTTTTTAATAATAGATACCTACAATCTACCGATGACCTTTGCAATGTTGTGAATGGTATAACCTTAAATCATTGGAGAGGGGGCATCCATTGCTATACAATCATCAACTATGCTAGGCTCAAATGCCAAGCTTGTTGGATGCATAGTCCTCCCTAATAATTTAGTACTTCTTTGGGATTGATACAAATACAAAGGGATGCTCTATTTTTCTTTGCTGGATGTGGTGCTATTTCTTTTCGTTTAGCTTGTGTGGAATTTTTTGAACAGGACAGGAAGGAGGGTTATAGAGGTTACAAGGATAGAAGCATAGAGAAAATGCTCACAATGTTGCACACAAATAAGAGACGGGTAGAAAAGTTCTTACTCTTTGAAGTCTGTATTAGGATTTTCCCTTCATGTTCTTTTCTTATTACATTGGCAAGTTAACTAGACATTGTGATTTTTTTAACTATCATGTATGCCTTTCATGATAGTTTTGAAGCTCTGGTAATTTTGAGAGTGTGCAATCTGACTTTAACACTGATCATCTAAGTGCTTAAATAAGGCAATGACAAGGACTTTGCAAAAAATAGTATGAATGCAAATGTCAGCATGTGGCGGCAGTGACAAGCATGGAAGGGATCAAACATGAAATTGGTCATTAGAACGTTTCATCTGTCATGTCAGCTGAGTTTTAAGTGTGCTTAATATCCTTGAGAGCAAGCTACGGCCTTTCCTTTCAAGCTTAAACCAGTCAGTTAGACCTCATGCTGGCATTAATCCCATCAAATCACAATGATGACCCTACTTTTGGACCTGTTCGCCACAGTTCATGGATTCAGTGATGTGGGACAAGCTCTGAAATGTTGTTTGCGGAGATGAGATTTTTATTTTTTGTAATGTTATACATCCAATTCTTGCTTCATGATTCAATTTACTCAGTGGTTTTGTCATGGGAAACTGTGGTAGGTCTGGTGGCGATAAATCTGGAACAGACAATTTTTACGTTGAATAAACATTTGACTGGCAATGATTTTCTCCCCTATAGTTCTTCTCGAGCATACATTGAGAGGAAATCATATACATAATATATATATATACTGTATATATACTGTATATACATACATACATACACACATATGCACGCACACACGCACACACACACACACACGCACGCACACACACACACACACACACACACACACACACAACTTCTATGGTTAGGTTCCCTGATTAACGGATAGTTTATATTTAGAAAATGTTCCCATTGCCCATATAGCATACTTGCATTTTAATGTATATGGCTGTCCTGTTGTTGCCTGAGTATACTGGACTTAAGCCGCCTGCGTCTTAACCCCCTAAAGTAGGTTTTAGGGGGCTAAGGCTATGAGCTTTACTTCATTCTGATAAAATCTCTCCATGGCGCACAGGAGCACCATCAAATTTTCAATAAACCCAATCTTCTTATTTGGGATCAAATGGGTGCAGGTAGCTTAAGATCTTACCTCCAACAAGGCCTACGAAAATGGCAAATGTTTTAATTCTTCAGACATATTGTATATTGCAAAGCTCATGGGCTTCCTTTGTACTTGAACATGCAAGGTGAGATTTTAAATAATTTGCAGGGCTCAAAATAAATTAATAGATAATATTATATAATAATATATTCATAAAGAATATAATGTTTGTTTCTCATGTTCTATTGGTGCTTTTAATGTACATTTAAAGTGTAAGCGAAACCCCTGTTTCAGTTTGAATTTGAACACTATGAGATTTTTAAAAATGAGTTTTGGGCTGAGAGTTCTAGGAAGGAGGGTGGGGGCATATTATCCCCATGGTAACGACCCACACCAACTTTGTGCTACTTTTTCTTAAGCATGTATGAGCATTATAATGAGCAATGTTGTATATGAAATGCGCCACACACCGTGGTGTTATACTATGTGTCCGAGAAGCTTAACCCTCTCTCGGACGGAGCCAACATCAACCGCTGCCCAGACGGAGCTCGCCATATCCACACACACCTCGACGTCGGTGTCCCTTTCCTAATTGCCTTCGACGTCACCAAAATAACGCGACTTGAGTTCGGAGTAGAACGTTCACAAACTGGTTGGTGGAGACTGGCAAGAACATAGGATAAAAATTATTGTAGGTTCACTGCCCAGATAACTTTCCTTTGATATGTGTGAGGACCTGTAAGCCATGTGGTGTGCATATGTTTTTTGTGTACACCTGCGCATGTGTGAGTTCAACTCTGCTTGAAGCTTTGAGAGATAACCCACAAATGTCAGCAGACAGTCCAGGCAGATTCCAGGCAGCTTTTTCCCATGTTGTTTTTTGTACAGTGTGGCTGTGCATCCAAACCTCATTTGCCAATATATAAACAGTTTCCCTTTATTAATCATGTGCTTGCCCTCAGACTGCATGTGCTGAATTCCAACAAGGGGGATATTTGCGGAGTGATTGATTGAGTGCAGGAAAGAGCATGTGTTAAGACAAGAATATCAAAAAACGCCATGTGATCCTTGGAATTAACAAACATGGACTTGCTGTGCACCTGTGGTCTGAATGTAACTGCTCTCTCATAACCAACGTTTCTCACTGAAGGCCCATTTGTACATGAACACTTGTGGTGAAATGTCAGCTTGGTGTGCTTGTCCTTCAAACATGTCAATTTCTCTCTGCGGCTGCCACTTGAGTGATGGTTTTACCTTCCCAAGAAGTATTTTCCACACTAATATATATATATATATATATATAGCTGTAGGATTGAAAAAAATAAAAATAAAATAACTAGAAAACATGCAACAGATATCCCCAATTAAACCCATTAAAACCAATTGACGTACAGTATATATTTTTATATTTTATCTTGCTGCAATGATCAAATACATGTGGTGTTAATCTGCAGTGACACTTCCCAGCCTCCACACCTTCTTCATCAACACTCGCTGAGAAAGATTCAAACAGGGGTGTTGATTTGTGTTTGAACAGTCTTCTCGTTCTGTGCATCGGGGAGACGAGAATACATGTAGGGGAGATATTTAGTCAGTGAAAGAGGTACAGAAAAATGGGCGGCGTATATGTTTGTAATGAGGCTAGCAAGGCTCTCCTGAGCAAACTAGGCCATCCGTAATGAGCATGCAGAGAGACCACAGTGGGGTTTGTGGGGCAGATAAATAGACGAGATGGAGAAATACAGAAAATGGAGAAGGGGGGGGGGAGTATACACATTGAGAAAGAAAGGATTGCAATGGAGATAAAGTGAGCATGTAAAGAGAGAATCAAATCGCGTGGTTAAACATGAGGCTGTGATTTGTTAATGATTAGATTATTATGATTATGATTTTTTTCATTCTTTCAGGAGAAAAGATGTTGAAGCAACATCATGCATTTCTTTACATGAGCTGTGTGTGGAAGGGAGTCTGTAAAAAATGCACACTATTTTGGTACACGGTCACATTGTGACATATGGTTGACAACAATAGTAATACTAAAAAGTACAACAATATAACAATAGCAAAAGTATGTTATATACAGTACCATACAATGCAAGGCTATCACTATATCAAAAACAACATCTAATACATACAGTACATTTGATGTAATTCTATATGATAGATGTTGCAATTCCTGTTGAATGTCGAACCAGTGTTTCCCATCCCTAATTGTTGTACCTTATGAGAAGGTAGCATCATTCTTTTGAGGTGGTCTGTGAACATAGAACAACCTAGTGCTTCGAGTCCATTATCACTGCCCAGGGCCCATGTTGAGGCAGAGTATTGATCATTTCCTCAGACAAAAGCCTGTTGTGCACCTCGGGCTTAAGAATTTGCTAAAGGGAGGACCATCCAGAGTGCGTAATAATGAAGGCGATACTTGGTACCAGCTTGTTCTTAACAAGAGGAAGGCATCGGGTCTAACAGGAGTCGGTAGGGGTAAAACTCATTTTTACTAACCCACAAGCTGCAGCTGTTTCCTTGTTTAAATTTCTAGCCTCAAAGTGAAGCCATCGTAGCATATTGGCTGCTAATGGAATTCTTGATTCCACTGACTGCTGTTTCTTATTCAAATACCACAAAATGTTGGTTAACTCCCAGAAGACCTAGTGCATCAGGGAAAACATAGACATGGTCTGAGAAAACTATCGGAAATTCTCACAAATGTGGTTCTGTTTGGTACGTACAGCATGTTGTATTAACGGCCTGTGAAGAGAGAGAGAGACCCTTCACACCCTTATCAAATAATGGAAGAAGGGAATGTCACTATTTTTACCAGAGCCAAAATCACTTATTGGACAGTAGGACCATAAAAGATGGATTTAGGTATGTAGGTTTTCTGAAGTGTGAATGAAGATGAGAGAAGCCACACTCTACCTTGCGGTGACCAAAGCCTAACCACATTGCTGTGATTATGGGTTTGGCTCTATGCCAAGCCATGCTTCTGTGGAAATCACTGCAGTAGTTTTGTAGTCATGCTTGCACAGACTTTATGCGATGGTGCATGGTTGTGGTAGCTTTGTGTCTCACTAGAGGTGTCAATAAAGGTGATTTTTTTTGCCACATTAGGTATTATTGGTTATGATTGCATGGACAATTAATTAGCTTTTCCTTATTATCTATCAGTCGGTTTGACCTTGGAAATTATTTCAGTGAGTTGTTTACAATTTAGTAAAGAGTACCAAGGATGTCTCTTCATGTCAATAATTAATTAAACAAACAGTATATAAAATGGCAAAAGGTGATGTTTAACGCTTATGCGCAAGCATGAGGTTTCTATTCATACTAACTTAAACCTCATGTTGTGATATTTCCTCTAGTTGTCTCTTTGTGTTTTCTATTTCTATCTCTCTCGTTCACAACTCATTATGTTCTGTTCAATCTTCCTTTGTGCATAGTTTTCTGAGGCTTGTGTCTCTTTGAGAACAGACCTTGTTTTGTTACGGCTTATCTTTCTTTTTCTTTTTTCTTTTTGCTGGGATGTTTACAGTCACTGTATTCTCTAAACATCATCTCTCTTCTCACCGCTTCATCCCTGAGGCCAAAGCGAGCTCATTCCCTCCAGCTATTACACCCAATTAGGAGGGGTGAATGTGCCCCCCCCCCACACCACCACTACATACACACACCAACCCCCTCACCTTTCTACACTAACAATGTGAAATACAGTAGACTGATTCAAGGGTTTATCTTCCCGTCTTTGATGTGAACAAATGTGGCCTCTAAATACTTTCTTTGCAAGGAAAAACAAATGGGACACTTTCATGGTTTTTTATTTTATCCATAGGAATTTTAGGAATAGATCGTTTGGAACAGAATGGTTGCTTTGGTCTTGTTTTCCCTTTAGTTGGATTGCATTGTTTTGTCAAGCATGGAACTAGTTTGCTACTGAAAGCATATACATTTTCCCAGTATACTGATTGTAGGTATACTATCAGCAGTCTGCTGTTCCAGTGGCCGTGGGTTGGCCACAGCTGTGATACAAAGTCTGTGCAGGCAATGAAATATCAACCAGCTATTTTTCACTCAAATTACTTGTGAATGTGACTATTAACGTTATAGTGGATGAAAGAAAAGAAAGCAGGAAGTGTGTTAAGGCCAAATCTTTTCACAAATACACAGAGGAGATGAATTAATGCAAAGGGTTAAACTGAACAAAGGAAACAGCATGATTGATTATATATTCATGCAAATTCCAGGAAGACTTAACTAGATTTTTCATTTTCTTAAAAAAGACTATAAAATTGACACATAAAAGGAAACGGAAAAAGGAAATACACTGAGCAGCACGTTATTTCTCAGATCCAATGGCCTTCTCCTACCGCAGGACTGTCCATGGTGGAGTGTAACTTGTAACTGTGCAGTTACAGTGTCAAGTGCAGGTCGTCACTTCTGATTTGTAAATGCTTTGCATGTCATCTTGGTGAAGTAAAATGTGTATGGAAATTGAATAATGGTCATGGCCGACCATTGCTTGCTGAAGCAGTTGGTTGCATATGATGTGAACTCTACATGTGGATGCAAATTGTTGTCAGTGCCCCAGTATTCAAAGTAAATACAAAGATAGATAGCAGTGATATGACTACACACAGGTTGTCACCAATCTCAATGTATACATAGCCTACATGCATTATTGACAACCAAGGCTTGATCAATAACACCAATAACACCCTTTGACAACAGAGACGACTATACAATCCCCCCATGGGGTACATCAGATATCTCAACCCATTGTGTAGGTTACATACAATACAGAGCAGAACCAAAGCAGGTGGAGGCTAGGGTGGTGGTGGGTGAAATCCAGCTCAGTACACTTAACTTCACAGAGAGTGTGTGTGAGATGGAAGGTCTTAAATTGACTGCCTATCAGTGTACGTGCGTTTGATTGGACCGCGTTAGCTGTCAGCTGATGGTGGCGCATGACTAGAGCATCCCGCCAGAACTAGCTATGCACATGTTTTACAATGATTTGTAATGTCACCTTGGGCAGCATGTATTTTGATGAATAGTGTCTAGAGTCTATATGACAATCCTATACATCTATATACCATTGAAAGTGTTTCCTACCTCAGGCTCTGTTTAGACCATATGTAGTCAGAACCAGTGTACAACACAAATACAATACTAAAGCTATGAGGTCAGTGAAGTTGTACTGCACACAGCTATATTCGGAAACAACTCATTCATCATTCATACGATCTTGTGAAATACAACAACTTTTAAAAACACATAATCTGCTTTCTCCACTGCTAATGGCAGACTTGCACTGTCCTTGTATGGTATCAGCACCATTCCATGTACCACAGATGGGGAGGTGTTCTGTGTTCACGTTCTTAAAATGAAGCCCACCTTAGAGTTTTGAGATTCAGTGCTTTATTTCGCCCATAGCTTTTCCATTCTCTTGCACTTGGTGCCCTTAAATGCTTCTTTTATTATGTATTTGTATTCTGTACAGGTGCAAAACAAAAACTGAACTGCTTGCTGAAGAAAAATACCATGAATTTATTTAACAGATACCTTTCCTGCCTTTAAATATATAATGTGATTTAATGGGGATTGTATTTGTAGTGCTTGTATTTTTTTCAGATTGAACAGCGAAACAAATATTGTATTATTGTTATCATTATTATTATTACTGTGCCAGTATATATTATGTGCTACCTTAATTTCAGATTAATAGTATCCTTCTAAATATCACAATTCTGTTTCACTATCTTAGAAGTCAAAGGCTATTGGTAATGTGTGAGTCATTTCACACCAACCACCCACTCAACACTGAGCACATTCATGCTAATAAGGACTGTTGCAGAACAAAAACATGGACTGATGATGTCTCCAGTGAAACTGTAGCATACGCTTGTCATAATATGACAATAAATACTTCCTCTTGTCCCTAGCCCTCTGTGATGGCATGTTTACACTGTTTTTCACAGATCATTTAGAAATATTTATTAGAAAAAACAAATAATCGTTCTGTTTCTCAGATGCAAGTTCTCCAAATAATAATAATAAAAACAATGAGAGAAAGAAGATTGGTGTATCAAGAGAAAGCTTTGCACTGATATTGTTTCACCTGCAACAACAAACAGCTATGAGTGGCATAAATCCACATTGGGTAAATGGGCTGATTTGGTGTTGCATATCATAGCTCATTCTATCATTTAGGTTATGTCAAGTCCTGAGACTGGTGTGCAGATTTCCTGCATTGCCGGTGACAGCCCACTGTCACCGTACGACTGTTAAATGGATAGAAGAGATGCATTACCGAGATTGCTTCTTACTTACTGGTGATGCCATGAGTCTTGCCGTAATAAAACACAAGGACAGCAACTTTACATGTATTTCTATATATTCAATGAAGTAATTGTAAAGTGACAGCTTTGTGTCCATATGAACCAATCTTTGTTAAATGTAATTATTTAGAGTTTATGATCTATTTAACTAACTATGGGAAAACGCAAAATAAAAATGTGTGGGTTGCTAATTGACATGATGTATTCTGTAAGAACCCTTTTTTCCTTGTATTATGATGATTCATTAATTATGATGAATGATACAGTGTGGCAATAGTTTAATCTTACCTTTTTAATGTATCCACTTCACTTCTCTAAAGCCAGCACTTCAGTTGACTTCACTAAAGTTGCCTATGAGAATGTTATTGTATTCAAAGTCACTATATTTAGTATCAGCATTTTTCTTTTCTTTTTTTATATGTTTTGATGCATCCAATTTGCCAAAATGTCTCTAGCAGAGAGCTGGACCCTCCCCATGATAGAGCGCCCAATCAAAGCGAGTCAAACATTTTAACAAGCAGAAGGTTGTATTTCAGCAAGCCTATTAGAAACTCATAGTGGTGTAATGCTATTCTCAGTTCTCAATCGATATGATACTGGATATTGCCATTACAATGTTTTAGTACCTTTTGAATCAAGAAATTATGACAACATTTTGTCTTTCAAAGGGCAATACAATATATGTCAAACTGCTATTTGTTGAATATTTCAACAACAGACATTCTGTATTCTCAGTCACCCTATTACTGTTTTGTGCTACAACCATATACATACTGCATACCCCAAAAACGGGTGAGCCTGTGCCATGTTAATCTTGCCTGCCTCCTCCTAATGCATGGCTACATCTGCACGAGTGCATACACACACACACACATACACACACGTAGTACAGGGAAGGAATTTGTATGTCTCATATTGTCACTTATTTATTATATTGCAAGATTTCATCAAACGACACTTGGTCACATCCATTGAAAGTTCAGTGCAGTTGAGTCGAGTTAGGGTTCCATGAAACGTGTGTAGACTTGGTTAGCAGTGGCAGTTACCATGCACCCATGAGGTTAAAGAGCTGGTTTTACAGGCTGGACCGTTTCCTCATAGTTACTCATGAATCTATAGGGTTCCCCCAGGGAGGCTGAGGCACAGTGATGCTTGACTAATTTTTAAACACACCCTCTGGCCCCCTTTTCTTAGAGATAGGGACGACTGCCTCCAGTCTGCCCATCCAAGGACGCTGTCCCTGAAGTCCCGGCAATGTTGCAGGGTTATCTCCGCCAACCAACAAGCCCCAACCACAGCCAATGGCTTCAGCTTTCCCCCCAGGCTCTCATCCTCTCCTGGCAGCCTGTCACTGAGGTCTTTACCGGGAAAATGAGTTCCGGCCCCCGCAAACACACCTTCAATCCCTTCCTTGAGTCCCTTTCCTCACTCCTCTTTCAATCGTTGAACATAATTAACATAATTATATTTTCATTTTTAGATGATTATCAATCAATGGATGGCTTTTTTTAGAACTACCACAATAATTGCAAGCATCTGAGGCCTTGTGTAATGCTTTAAGATCTACAAATTATGATGATCTGATGAGATCTGAAAAGCATGTGATCATGTGATCAGCCATACATTCATACTGAGCTGATAGTTTTTCACATTGATGTTATAATATATATTGATATGTTCTTCAAATGACTGCCTATTGTCTCATCGCTGGCCTAAATATATATTTTACATGCATGCCTGGTGAATGTTATCTATTCTGAACACCTTGAGGTCATATCAGCCCTATATGCCAGACCAGTTGGTTCCCATTTAGATTATGGATGGTTATTGCATCCCTCTGGCTGTCAAATTAAACCAGTTTGTCCCTAAGAGAACACTTATCTTGCCACACGGAAGAGGATCTGCTGAAAAGAGATCTTTGAGCAAGTGATCTGAAGAACCGACTATTTTTAACACACTTTAAACTTTCTATTAAAAGCCTACATATTCCTTGGTTGAGAAATTCTACTTTGGAATATGGGAATATTGTGGAGGTAAGAGTTAAGAGTGCATACAGCATATCCAATTGTATCTTAAACTATGCAGTATGCCATTTAGACATGTATTTTATGTTCATAATGACATATGTTGTATAAGGACATAGTTGTCTTATTTTCCAAGAAGAACAATCATCACATTCAGCAATGTTGAAAACCTTGGTATTGTACCACTAAAAGGACATAAGCATAAGCGTGGGCTGCTACTGGGTCATCCTGCATTTTAGTGATCCCTCTCCTGGGATTGGGAGAATGAAAAGTGAACTTCAGAAGTTAGGATTTAGAGGAAAGTTCAAGTCACATGACTACAGTAGAACTCCACTTGACTTGAACTTTGATAAGTGAATTGTTCATTGTGCCTAATGAACCAGACAGTCTATATACAAAACTTTGGACCTGCAGTTTGACCTGGAGGACCTTATCTGTGTGCAAATCAAGACTAGGCGTTACTGTAGATGTGTCTCCACATGTTATTTATCAATGTCTCTAAGGCTTATATTCCTTGGCTCATACAGTGAATGAGTAGAACCATTGCAACACAGGAATAAGTATGGCCTGGAATTACAGTGGTCTATTTCCCTGCTTGAGAAAATAAGACCTTCTTTAGCCAAACCAAGGCTTGGGAAATCATTTTTCTTTCACTTCTTGTGAGATCACTTGAAGCACACCATCTTGTTTCAACATCTCAAGAATGTATTTTTTCTGTATGCCTCTTAGTACTGTGTCAAAGTAAATCATTTTCGTCTTTAGCTCAGCAGAGTAATAACCATATTTTTGGAACCATATGTTGGGTGTTGTAAGGTTTTCAGATCATATCCATTTGGTGGTTGAGATAAACACTCTCACACACACAGACATAAACACACACACAGTAACACAACTAGGGAATAGTAGGCCTATGTCTTCTATCTGTGAAGCATTTTTTTATTGTGAACTCTAAAAGAAACAAAACACAGACACAACAAAGACATAGCATAGAGCATAGAAAGAGGCATTCATACGTGGAATGTATTTTTTGTGGTTTACATTTGGAAATGCTACAAAAAGTTAGTTGGCCACAAGATTATGATGATTTGCAGCTCGGCCTACATGCCATGTTGACATGCATTAGCTGTTTCCCCTTCCTGCCTCCTTGTCTATTTATTGTTGACCCTCTCCATATGCTAATTCCAAATTAGCATGCAGTGCTTTAGATTAATTAATGTCCACAATATTCATACCTTATTTAAATAGTTATTATGCTCATTGGTAGGTGGTGTCATTAACCCAGGAGGAATGGAAGACTAATCACTTTCAACAACTACAATGATCACATTTATGCAGCTGATGCTCATTTCACATTAGTTTAGACATAATACATTTTAGTTTAGTTTCAATAAATGTAATAAATACAAGTAAACAAAATACTGGATATTTAGTCATAAATGGGTTTGCATGTTTTCCAGAAAAAATAGGGATAGTTGAAAAGCATTTTTTAAGGTATTTGCTCTCATAACATTACATTTGGACACAATCTGTATGGATTGGTTTGTTGTTTATTCCTCTTATTTCCATCCAGTGATCTGTCTTTTGCGTGTTATTTGAGGTCTTACCAGTGCATGTCAGCAGTGAGGTCAGGCTCAGTGGTAATGACGGTAGACAGCCCAGACCTGGGCTCCACCGCTCGGCTAAGGCATTAGCCTCGGGATTACGAGTCAGGGAGGCGGTAAGCGTGTATGTAGGCCTTACAGGCTAATCCTACCTTGGTCCAGAATGATGAACACATTTTAGCCAGAGGCCTCCAACCAGGGCTGTGGCTAAGGGGAGGAGGGGGTGCTCTGACACAGTGTGCTGGATTATCTTCCATGCTTTTTCTTTTTTTGTGGAAAGTGATGGTATTGTGCGTGTGTGTGTTTGTGTGTGTCTATATATGCTCTTGCACATTTCTTTGTTGTTTATCGACCATATGTGATACTTCAGATTTTACTGTGCAAATGCAATGCTCCTAAACATTGACGCAATTGGTGGCATTAGCAACATGCTACACATTTGTTTTATGTGTTTCCATACAGGGAAAACTAATCCGATCTCCTTTCTCTTCCCCCTATTCTCCTTCTCTGTCTTGCTCTACAGCAGCAGATGGTGAGGAACCAACTACACCAGGTGGGCAATGTTCATGCTCTGTGACGTGTGTGTGTATGTGTGTGTGTGTGTGTGTGTGTGCACGCGCACACTCTGTGTGTGTGCAATTACTTTAGTCATTTCATCCAAAGGGACTTTGCATAGTCTCATTCTGGTGCACATTCACACATTATAAACAATATCTTTTTTTCTCGAGCCTTTTCCATCTTCTCTATTGGCTTAACCCTCTCTATTGATTCACTCATCAGATCATCGGTAATACTTTACAATGGTAAAGTACCATCGGTAATACTTTACAGGGTACATTCATGAACCATTAATTAGCATGAGTTGATGCAGTAATAAGCAATAACTAACAGTTAACTAATGGTCTAGTAATCATTTACTAATGGTGTTCATGTTTACTAATGGTGTTCATGTTAACTAAGGTATTCATTTATACATTATTTAATAGGGTTAGGGTTCACGCTAAACATTGCTTGCATCCATGTTATTGTAAATGAGGTTATTGTGCTAGTGTGAACTTTATAATGAATAACACTAAAAGTTGCAATTTAAATTTCACTTTAAACTTGCACCTAAAAATCTAATACTTGCCTTGACTTGATCCATGATACACCTCATCCCCTTCAGTCAAATGATTGGTTAAACGAGTCCTTGAACCAGTTGGTTCATAGAATTAAACCACAGTAAAACAAACATAACATAAAAACATAATTCATTTTCAGTTTTTCTCCCTGAATCTTATAGTGTACTTATGCAAGTGAGGACCTATAATATCCTTATTATATATTATATATTATATATATATTACATATTTATATATATAGACATACACATGTTCTAGTCATGTTATTCAAGTACTCCTTGTATTGTATTCATGTGCACGCACGCACACACACACACACACACACACACACACACAGTTATCAAGAGATCTGTATTAGGTGTGACTGTTGAGCGGTGACCTGGAACTGGACGTGGAGGGAAAAATAGGCCAGAGAGATGCAGGGGTTCAAATTACATGTGACAGGCATAAAAATTGTGAGGTGCTCTTGTCATATTCCTTGACAGGCCTCTCCTGTAAACGACCTCTTTGATGTTGGTGTCTTGATGTTTCCGTTCAATGTAGACATCTTCAATTGTGTAGCATTTAGCATAGGATGAAGCAACACACAATCCTCATCCAATAATAAAATGGAAATGTTACCAATATCCTTGAGTTTAGCAAAATAATTCTGATGGCTCATATTTTGTATGTTTCGTCATTCATGATAGGCTACCTACAAAAGAAGGAAGTGCGTGACCACTTTTAGCACATTGCTTCCACTTGCTATTGTACTTGCTTCATCAACAGCAAGTACCCTTTTGATAAAGCAAGAGACAAACTTTTTTTGTTTATATTATGGACATAAGTTATATTATGTATATTATTTTGTCCAATTCACTGACAGGCGCCAGTTGAGTGACTTCTTCTACAGGTTACATACTACTATTTATTTTTCTGTGTTCATGGAAGAGGAATAAAAAACCTAATGAAATGTGTGGTTGGAGATCAATCGTTCACTTGGATTGTTAAAATAAGCATTAGCAGATAATGGATTGAATGTCTCCAAGTAAAACACATAACAGTAGTTGTGCAATGAAGTAAGAACTTAAAATATTTGGAGCCAGCCTTCAACACCTATTAGATTTTAGTCACTTTTGGCATATCAGGCTTTGCCTGCTCACCAACTTGGGAAGAAATTGTAGTGGCTTCTTCCGAATGAAACTTTTTATGACATGGTTCCTCTGACATTTCCATGGCATTTAGTCGCTGACATGCCTCCATCTTCTCCTGCAATGTAAAACATGTGTCTCAGGGTCACAGAAGTAGAAAGAACTTGAGAAGAGGTTTTTAAAATTAGTTGATAAAAGACAAATTGTCACGTTTGTGTAGACGGTCGAAGGAACACTTGAGACAGGGTTGGACCCAAACGCAGAGGCAGGCAGGTAATGTTCAAACTAATTTAATCAAAAAGACCACGAGGAACATAAAATCACACGACATCTACACAACACAAACCTGACAATCAACAATGAACCGACAAAAGACAAGGGAAACAAACCAACATATAAAGCCAGGACTAATGGGGAACGAGGTGCAGGTGGGGACACGAACCAGGAAACACAGGTGAGAAAGACACAACAAGGACATCTAGTGGACAGGTGAGGAAACTACAACAAAATACAAAACAAACACACGCAGAGCGTGACCAGGACATGTGCACTAGTATTACCATATTTAACCTACTGCGTGGAAGTCTGGGGGAATAATTACAGGTGCTCATTATATTCATTAACTACCCTTCAGAAAAGAGCCATACGCATCATTCACAAGGTTGGATACCTGGATCATACTCATTCACTATTCTTACAGTCAAAAATATTGAAATGTACTGATATTGTACTGTATCAAACTGCACAAATAATGTATAATGCTAATAAT
>OMKN01017266.1:0-12242 GCA_900302345.1 Melanonus zugmayeri
CCCACTCGCGGCATTATATAGAAAATGCAGCTGCGGTGGGTTAGCGTTAGTGTTGCCACCTGTCCCGGTTTTCCCGGGATTGTCCTTCTTTTTGATGGCGTGTCCCGGGAACTTTGTCAGACACAGAATGTCCCGGGTTTTCATGGGCAAAGCCAGGTGCGAGCATTTCTCTCCATGTGTGCACTCATCCAATACGCGCACGCATCACGGGCGTGTAATCCCAGCGCTAGTCCACATCCCCCCGTCGTCAACAATCCGATCGCGAGTGGAATCCTAGCGGTAGCACCCCGACCGCCCTAGTTAGCGTTAACGACAACTTAAGAAACAAAGTTACGTCTGACACAGAGAAAGGGACCGATGGCCGGCCACTACTAGCTATTTATACTATATTGGGTTAAACAGAATTGCATTACTGAAAATAAACTAAAATACAATTTTCATTGACTAAAACTAGACTAAAATGTTACCAGTTTTCGTCGACTAAACTAGACGAAAATAGTAATGGATAATAATAATTCTGACTAAAATAAGACTAAAATGCTCAGACTCTTAGTCGACTAAAACTTGACTAGACTAAAAAGAGTACGAACGTGACTAAAACTAATAAAAACTAAAATGCCAGCTTGACACAAAGACTAGACTAAAACTAAAATTAAAACAGGCCGCCAAAAACAACACTACCTCTTACTGCTAGAGAGACGTTACTTTGGGCTTGGTTTGTGTAGCCATTTTTTTCCCCTTATGTAGACGTAGGCCCTGTTAAGTCAATTGTATTTGGACAGCCCTTAATCAGTTAGTCTCAAAGACCTTTTACAGGCCATATGTTTGACACCCCCTAACCCTAGCCCCCCAAAGGGCAAGAAAAAGTCCCTTAATTGTCAAGGAAGAAACCTTGAGAAGGAACGCAGAGTGGGGGATCCCTCCTTCCAGGGATGGATAGGAGTGCAATGGGTGCCATAGTACAAGCAAACATTTGAAATACATTTGAAGTGTTTATACAAGAGAAACTAGATTCATTCTACAACCGTTTTTGAATCTAGATTGTATCTAGATTCAAATGCGCTCAAAATGGTCTCGTGGCCTGTTTAGACGTCAGGGCAGCTTACGGGAGATCCCCGCTTGATATGCGTACGCACATACAGAGACGTAGCGTCCGTGGTGTACCAGTTTACATTGCTTTGGATAATGTGGCAATTCATGTTTTAATCATGGAATCGTAAGCTCTAGGAATGGAAGACTACTCCCGACGGTGATCGGACATGGCACAGGCTTTGTATTAAGTTGTCCAAGTAGGATTACAATGCCTAACACACACATTTGCATCCGACACCCCCCTTTGCTTTATGTAGGTTGATGACCCCGTGGCATATGAGCTAAGCATGCGACTTGTCAACGCTTCCGCCAGAGATTTGGTCTAGACCTAATTCCTAGTCAATCTAGATTGAATGTGGCGTACACTACCTCCGGAGGTGGTTCTGAAAATGCTTGTCTGCATCTCTCCTGTCTGTTTAGATCAGAGCTGTTTTTAAGTCTTTGTGTGCAAGTTCAAGCAAGTATTTTTGGGCGCAAGTCCAAGTGAAGTCTCAATAAAAGTCTAAATAAAAGTGGACGCATACATTTGCAATCAGTGTTGCAGATTTCAAATAAAAAAAAATTGGTTGATTAATAAGATGATTAATTGGGTGATTAATTTGATAAATTTTTTTTGCATGAAACACGGTTATTAATTAGAATTTAAGGAGAGAATGGCCAAATGACTCCAGAAGATGTCAGTAATGCAGAAGGAAACCTGCCTCAGGGCCTGAACTTTTTCGGTCAGTGGTGGAGAAAAGAAATTCACCAGCAACACAAGCCTACTGGACTTTTTTTATATAAAAGAGCGGAAAAGCACAAGCGTGGTTGTTGAAGAGATATAGGCCTACAGTAAAACAAATAAAGTTGAAAATCAATGTTGCAAGTGTGAATATGATAACGGATAATTGTTAATTGTTGTTAATCTGGAAATAAGACATTTTATTTAAATAAGAAATTGACGAAGATTCCATTTCATTCCTTCATCTGGAATTCATAGAACCATGGATTTTCCTTTGTTCAATCCATTCAGCTTAGTTTAGTTTTCTCTTCTAATAAGTAAGGCAAAGGCAATATGTAGTGGAAAAGAGAGAAACTCCAATCACTGACATTTAAATAACAGGGTTTCCAAAACATAAGGTTCAGTAAGCACTACTAGGTGGGATGGACGGCTCAACCCCTAGCAATCAGCCTCGGTGTCTGCAGCCATAACCTTTGGAATATTTGATATAGGGTCATGTTTTTTTGACTGAGTTAGAAAGGTATTGAATATTCAACAGATATTCACGATCCGTAATAAAGCAATCTAAAGCGAGACAATCAGCAGTGAAGTCCCGGTGGGTCTAGCGGTGTTAATTGATGGGCTGCTGAAATAACGCTGCTAAACCGGGGAAAGAGGCGATCCCCAGTCAAGTCCCAGCGTGTCTAGCGGGCTACCTGACGTGCTTCAGAGCGGTGGCTGCCGGACAGCGGCGCTTCCATCTGAGTCCATGGCCAACTACGGAGGCCACTTAAGGGACATTGGGCTGAGATAATAATAATGGTGTTCCCCCTATATGCATACAGCAGTGGCACAACAAACGATGCATTCAATGATTATTTATCATAGCCTTTAGAATCTGCCAAACTTTTGCTTTCAAGTCTCCGGAGCAGTGACGTAGCCAGAAATTAATTTGCAGGTGGGCCTGGACAGAAGCCTGTTGTTGACGGGCGGGGGGGGCCGGAGGTGCTAGCGCGAGTATTCTACTTGCAATCGCTCTATTGTTGAAGGGGGTGGGCATGCTAGCGCGAGGATTCTACTCTTCTACTCGCAATCTACAAAAAAAAAGAAGCGGCTGCTCCAGAGAGACTCGAGTCTCAAAGCAGTCAAGTCTCACAGCAGGCGAGTCCAAGTCAAGTTGCAAGTCTCCATTTTCACGACTCATGTCCCCAGCTCTGGTTTAGATGGAGAAAATTGGTGTAAACCATTGATGTATATCTGTAGCAAACCAGTTGGCTAATTTATTAGCTTAAATGTTTTAGCCTGTGTGGAATGATCTGTTGGCATACAAAGACAGGACCGATGGAGAGATGGGGTTCTGCATAGCAGAGAATAATTGTGCATTGCTGCACATTTATTATTATTTATTTTGTATTTATACTGCTTGCTCCACAGATGTTGAGCTTGATTGCCTGTATTGCTAGCAAATATTTTGCTGCCCTTGTGGCAGTGACTATTGTATTCAGCAGTGCAATCCGAACGTGGACACATTTTTTACTACTGGATCATACTTTGAGTGCACCTGCAAGACCAGCCCCGGCCCACATACAAAGCGACAAAACGACAGAGGGAGCGGTCCATTGAATAACTCGAACACCATATTTGCCGATGTGGAAGTTTTAGAATAGTGGTTCCTATTTAGAGCCGTTCTTCTGGGACACGGGGCATCCCCTGGTACACTCGCTAATCTCTCACTCTCTCGCTCACTGTCTCCTTCCTCCTTCAGGTTTCCTATGCGCGTCCAAGCTCAGCCTCGATCAGAGATGCAAATTTATATGTCAGCGGTTTGCCAAAGACCATGACTCAGAAGGAACTGGAGCAGCTCTTCTCCCAGTACGGCCGCATCATTACCTCACGCATCCTGGTGGACCAAGTGACTGGTGAGTAATCTGTGTGTCATGTGGTTTTACACCTCTACGTTCCTCCACTCTTAAGGCTGCTGCATACTCCGCAAGAACAGAGAACTTTGTTCTCTCTCCCAGGGCTGCGAGAACAAGAACAAAGTTCGTTCTGGCCAGGACATTTCATACTTCACGAGAACCTTAAGTGCAGAACTCCTGGGAAGTCCTCCCACTTCCACGCCAGCGGAAGCGCATTAACCATGCCCACTTCAAATTGACCAATCACACAATAGTTCTCGGACAAGACACAAAATGCCCGGATGATGTGTCGAGAACGAGCTGCGACAACTCCCGAACCAGGGCTGCGAGAACAAAATGACGTAATTTTGTTCTCGCAACCCTGGGAGAGAGTTCTCTGTTCTTGGGGAGTATGCAGCAGCCTTTACTCCTCTCTGTTCCCTTACCGATGCTCTGATGGGCTGTCACACCTACCTTTTCAGACTACATCACATCATTTTCACCTTGAGATACAAGTTGTATATAGTTGAAAGATTATGGAAAGGGGATTTGTTTATTTTCTATTTATGTATAGAAAAGGTTAAAGGGGGACCGTCACACTGCTACTTTCTAATATGACTACTGCTTCATACGTGTTTTGTGAAAAGATTGTGGTCTGACAGTTCCCCTTTAACTTTCCAAATGTGTTCAGTAGTACTGAACCTCTTGGGACATGGAGCATTGAGAGGATTTCTTTGGACAGAAAGTAAATAATTCTGTGTTCGCTGGTGTTTGTATTGACAGTTGTGTTGCGTCTGGTAGGCCATTGTGACATTTCCCCCTCTCAAAATGTCCCATTATTCACGTTTCATTTATTTACTGCAGGTTTGAGTTTAATAGTGTCTTTTCCTTGTGACGCCACAGTAGCGCTCACCTTGTATACAACAGTTGTTTTCTATTAATTATCATGAAAAAGCCCCCCCCCACCACGCTAGCGCTTTGTCCACCACACCAATATGGCTGTGAGTGCACTCCGGACGCAGTGACAGTTCCCATGCCTTCTACCCAGGAGTTTCCCGCGGGGTGGGCTTCATCCGCTTCGACCGGCGCATCGAGGCTGAGGAGGCCATCAAGGGCCTCAACTGTCAGAAGCCGCCCGGGGCCACCGAGCCCATCACGGTGAAGTTTGCCAACAACCCCAGCCAGAAGACGAGCCAGGCCCTTCTCTCCCAGCTCTACCAGTCGCCCAACCGAAGGTACCCGGGACCCCTCGCACAGCAGGCACAGCGCTTCAGGTAACAGACCAAATTACCAGAGCTGTCCCAGCCCAGAGATAGATATATATATACACACGCATACATATATACACACACACTTACACTCTGGACAGTGTTTTTTGATTGAGTCATTCATTTCCATACGACCACCATTGTATTATTATTACCAAGAGTGCTGTGTTCCTCCTGTTGCAAAACTACACAACACAACATCTGGCATGCTTATGAACGAGGGGGGGTTTTGGGTTTAATGGAAACTATTTGACAGTGCATGAATAACTGCATGATCATCATTTCAACTTCCTGTATCAACCTGATTTATTTACACTTGGAAAATCTCAACCAAATATGCTTTAGATGGAGGAGGTAAAAAAGATTGTTTTGGGGAGAGGTGGGTTTATATATATACACACACACGCGCACTATTGTGCGTATAGGATATGGTTGTATGACAGTCCAGAAGTTTACTCGTAGCGTTGCATTGTATTTATTTCAGAAGCATCCCGTGCCACACAGAAACATGTTCAGTGGTTTGAATGAAGGATGAGGTGTGTGGCACTGTGAACTAACTTTTTTATTTTATTTTTTCAGGTTGGACAATCTGCTAAACATGGCCTATGGTGTCAAAAGGTAACTTTTTCCTAATGTCAGTTGTAGCCTATTGAAGGCCTAGATTATTTTTACAAAATTAAATTTGTCCAAACGCATTCATACCGGTGATATTTTCAAATATTGCGATGTTTGCTAGTATTGCATATTGCGACAACCCTAATTTGAATAAATGCCTTTTCCAACCCAAGTGTAGGAAAGTTCTCAAGCAGTTTGCACTACCTGTGCTGTGAATAATAACAGCAAAATGAGAGCCTGGCAACTGTGTACTTTTATTGGTATAACAAGAAGCTGTAGGAGAGAAAAATCTGTATTTTTGTCTTTCAAACAAAGTAAGGAAAATTATCTGTAGGGTTTCCCACAAAAAAAAAGCACATGACTATGCCATATTTCACAAATGACACTCAAATTATGGATTTGACTAGATCATATAGGCCCTGTTCAGACCTGGCATTAACATGCGTCTTGGGTGATCCGATCACAAGTGGACAGCTCTAAGTACAGGTGTGAATGCACCCAGGACACATTGCGATCCAATCGCTCGGACCACATTCAGAGGTGATCTGGGCCACATATGGCCACATTCTTTTAGCATTGTGTACGCAAATGTGTCCTGTGCCACATTGAAGGACCGCCTATTCAACTGATGTCCGTTTTGCGGGGCCTACACCGTGATTTCCAGTAACACCGTAGTTAAATAAAATAAAGGAAATTCACAGTGCGTATCTTTCCCTGTCTGAATCGGTGCCAGCGGAGACCACTGCTGCAGCGTCACGTTTTTAACAACTGATCGTTTTTTCCTTTTCATTTCTGAAGTGGTTCAATTCGTTAAAATGAATTTGTTTTTAAATAGCCTAACGCAAAAAGCAAAACTACAATATCATGTAGGATTGCTGCGTCAGTGGATGTCAGTGGCTTTCTGATCTACTAATCGGTGCGAGTCCGACTCGGTTACGGTAGAGCTTCAATGGAGCCTAAAAGTTTCAGATGACGCATGGCTTCCATAGTATGAGAGTACAAATAAGATGGTTTGAACATGAGCAAAGTTTTAATGGAGTTGCATGCGACTAGCGCTATTCACCCAAAGAGAAAACAGTTGCTATTGTGGATGACGAGGGAAAAAAAGATTGCTACCTGTTCTATTCATGTTTATTAAATGACCAACCAGTATTTGTTTTGATTTCTTCTACAACGTAGTTGGTCTTTGCAAACGCAAATGATGTATGTTTATTTGCATATAGAGAGGGAAAGTGAGATCCGATCACAAGTGGTCACTAAAAACGTGGAGACGCATTCTAATGCCAGGTTTGAACTGATGTACTTAGAGCTGTCCATTTGTAATCGCATCACCCAGGACTTAATGGACTTAATGCCAGGTGTGAACAGGGCCGTAGGCAGGCTATAGATCTTGCCTACGACACCTTTTGATAGGCGTACATCAATTGCTCCGTTAGGCTTGCATATATAACCATGGGCAAGAGAAAATAATAATTAAGAGAACTAATGCGTCACGAGGAGATGTATTTCATGATGAGGATCGAATAAGACCTACAACTTTGATGGGCGCAGTCTGCAACGGTAAAGTCTCTAAAACGAGGCATGCAAGTTTATATTCATGCACACGCTCCGTAATAAAGTGATCTTCAGCGGGGAACGAATGGGTCACATCCGCGGTCTGAGTCTACCGGTGTTAACTGAAACACCGAAACAATGGCGGCAAAAAGAGGCTGCCCCCGGTCAGGTTCCAGCAGTTAACACTTTCAGTTCACTTTCTAACGTGGCGTACACAGCTGTGTGTACAGACCAATGAAGTGAAACTTGCTGAATGAACAGGAATGGCGTTTACTTGTACTGCATCTACAGGGATGGTTGTCTTTCTCGCGGGTTAAGTGTGTGTGTGTGATGAATGAGTCACGTTTGGTTGGTGTCATTTCCCCAACCGCTGGGACGCATTTCATTTCCACCCATATTCAAACCAAAACACATGGACTCCCTCTTCAAACACATGGATATAAACAAATCCAGCCATTTGATGGGCTTGAATTTTGTATTAATGCAGTGGCATTTAATTTGCGGTTGATTTTTATATTTGTGTAACAGCAAATCCCAGGCTTTTCACAAAGTTGAAACATTTATTTTTTCTTTAGCTTCCTCTTTATCCGATCTAAATTAAAACAATAGATTGCAAAGTTCCGGATCAAATGTCAGTTTCTTACAACTTCTTACATGCTATTGCACTAAATTGCATCCAATTCCCCCAGTAATTTTTTCCCCCGCCTGCTCTGGTGTAGGCCGTGCGTCCTGCTTTTTAAACCCTGTTGCATCAGCCGTGTTTCAGGAAGCACCGGGCCAGCACTTTGTTGGCACCGGGTTTCATAGAATACCTTCCTTGAGCGTTATTGAACTTCAATTCTGTTTTTTTAAGGGCTCAAAGGGCCGTCACCGGCGACGGTGGACTCTTCCTCTCCCTCCTTCTCTCCTCTCTCTCTCTCTCTCTCTCTCTCTCTCTCTCTCTCTCTCTCTGCTTCCTTGATGCTGGTAGCTTACCTGTCCTGGCGGATGTTCCGCAAGACGCCAACTGGAGCAGCTAATCTCCTGCGACACGGGCGGCAATAATTCATGCCCTTCCTATGCACTTCACATTTATTTATTTCTCCCAAACTGCTTTTTGCCTTAGATTAGGCATTCAGTATGCAATGTTATTTTGACTATTTTGACATTTTTATTTTCACATTCATTCCGGCTGTTTTACACTTGAGCAGGTTTGCAATGCTGCTCGGATGTGGCGTAGCAAACTAATTGAGATGCATAATGTAGAACTGGCATTGATATTTAAAACTGGTGGACACACTGTCAAATATCATGTCTATTTAAACATTAAGCTATACACAACTTGCTTTTGACAATAAAGTCAACTTTATAAATAAATTAATCGGGAAACAAAAGAATACTTCTGCCTGCCAACAAGGATCTTCAACATCCAGCATTGTATAATACATATACAAATACATTCACGTTTTGAGCGCAATAATTATGCAGCCGTGGCTCCTCCGAATAAGCCACTTCTGTCCCTGATGCCTATCGAGATTTGTCCGATCATATTGACCTTGTTGAGTGATTTCTTGTCTCCAGGAAGCTCTAGTCAGCCGTCCCTCCTGACCCTGTCTTGAACTCTGTTGTGTTTCTACAGCAGGTTCTCACCCATGGCCATTGATGGGGTGACCAGCCTGGCTGGTATCAACATCCCGGGGCACGCGGGCACCGGCTGGTGCATCTTCGTCTACAACCTAGCGCCCGATGCCGATGAGAGTATCCTGTGGCAGATGTTTGGGCCGTTTGGGGCGGTGACAAATGTCAAGGTCATCCGCGACTTTAACACGAGCAAGTGCAAAGGATTTGGTTTTGTCACCATGACTAACTACGATGAAGCCGCAGTGGCCATCGCCAGCTTGAATGGATACCGTCTCGGAGACAGAGTTCTGCAAGTCTCGTTCAAAACCAACAAAACGCACAAAGCCTAATACCCCTCAGATTGTTTCTAGAAAACTGCAGAAAAAGGAAAAACAGAAAATGGAAACGTACCGACCGTAAACTTTCTACATTAGTAAAAAACTAAAAAAAAATAATCTTTGTAAATCAGTGTTACGAAGGGAAAGCAAATTTAGCGTCCAATGTGATTTATTTTATTTTCAATCTTTCGTTTTCTTCATTGCTATGCTTTGAAACTTGGTATACTTTATGTTGAAACAGGAAAAAATACTGCAGGTATTTCTGCCTGTGATGTTGCATTCTCTTGCTGTCTACAGATGGACCTTCTAAAATGTTATACATTTTTGTCATTTTGTTGCGCATATGCTTTGAAACCGTAAGTCTTGTAAGGCTTTGTGTAGTGATTTTTTTTGTATTGTGTCCTAATTTGCCTTAGGTGCGTTAACGCCTTCAGTGGTTGGCAAGTGTTTCGTTTGAACAATTTGCAATATCGTTTTTTGTAAGTATTTTGTTTATTGTAATATCAGTTGGTTATTGGTTGGCTGCATAATGTTGTAAAATTAATGCGAAAAGACAAAAAAAATCTTAAAGCAGTACCTTGCCAAAGAGCTAAGAACCTCTTTGATGTGGGTTTAAAAAGCATCTATTTTTATAAAAAGAAAAATTTGGAGAAACTTTTTACTGGACCTGGAGCAAAATATTTTGACTTCGATACTTTAGAAATATCTTCATATGACACCTTGTGAGCTTTTGAACTTTACCAGAAAGTTTGCCGTGGTTGACATTTCTGGAGAGATTTATGCTGTTAAAGATACCTTTTGAGATCTTTGTATTACCTTCAGATTCTAGAGTCAATGGCAGCACTGGGTTCATTTGTAAAATCATCCGTGAGTTGTCCCGTCATCCTGGTTGTCCCGTGACTAGCAACTCTTTCCGATTTGATTTGGAAACGCACTTAAAAAAAAAATACAAAGGTTTATTCGCAAAAAGTGCATGCAAAATTATTTAAAAAAAACCAAGTGTTACTATCTTTAAGGGGTATGGGAATCAGTGGAGGGTTCCCTTGTGGTGCGCTTTATCATTAGGCTGATTTGTGTCTTGATGGCAACTGAGAAGGGTTTTTACCGGCTTTGTATGGAAGAATAAGGAGGACAATGAATGAGCCGATTGAGGCTTCAGAAAACTAGTTTGAATAACGCATTGAATGGATTTACTTCTGAGCTTAGAGCTATGTAAATAAGTCTTTTATGTTGAGTATTTGACCATCTTATTTTATGTTTGGTTTTTGGACTTCATTGCAAAGTGCTTTTTGTTTTTCCTCTTTAAAGAGTATGAAGTATATTTTTTGTTTGGGATATTGCCTTTTTGTTTTTCAGTTGAACGTTTACTTTGAAAGACTTGATCTGTTGTCCAATGGACTAGCATTACAGTGCATCATATGTTGGTTGTTTTTGTCTGTAGATAGTCTTGCTTCGTATAAAGGTATTAATCTATAGACAGATTTGTTTCTTTTCGGTTTAGTTTTCTTTTTTTTATATATATATATATATATATATAAACACTATAGATATATATATTTATGTGGTGAAGAATGGATATAAACCACAGTTTTGAAATATTTGATTACCTTTTTCATATCTACGTAATGCATATAACCTGTCTTAAAAAAAAAAAAAAAAATCGTAAGTGTATATTGCTTTATTCACTTCGGGGAAGTACAAAGAAGCGGTTTCAAGACCGTAGGCGAAAAATGTACCGAGGGATTTCAAAATGAATCTCGCTTGCTGCGAGCCTTAGATGCACTGAATATTGCGCCGGTGTCCTGCTTGGTATTTAAACACAACTATTAGTCATGCTTCCCCTAAAGATGAGCAGTGTGCTATGCATTATATATTTATCTTTGCCAATGCTTTCTTTTCTTTGTCTTATTACTTCTTTGGGTTTACTTGTGAAGGTTTGTCCTGGACTCTCTATGAGCTGTGACTACTTGCTGCTGTAGGGTAGGGGTTGAATTTTTTTCACGCCTGACCTCTCCATTAAAAAAATAATTATTTGGGTTTTTTTTGTAACGGACTGATTGGAGACTGATGGGCTGACGGTCCGGCTTGAAAATAATCTTCCTTTGTTACCCGCCTCTTATTTCAATTCTTTATTGTGAGAATGACCTATTTATTTGAAGTTGTACAGTCTGACTTGGTTCACAGCAATTTTTGAAATAGAATCTGTCTTTAGTTGAGTATTTAAAAGATGTACATGTTCTTTACTTTGTGTTTGAAATACTTTGGATTTTTCCATGTTAAGTACATCAATAAATAAGTTGAAGGGCAATGCACTTCTGTGAATGGGTCCCGTTTTTCACATGAACATATTTTTTTTACTCAATCTTAAGTACCTCAAATTGGCAACGGTTTAAAAAATCTGCCTCGTTTTTTGTCTGAAAGGACCTTCAGCAGAAATGCCAGCCTTATGGTGGCTTCTGGTGTCCTTGGGAGTTTCACTCAAGTCACGCCAAAGGAACTTTGTTGCTACATTAAAAGCACAGGGTTTAGTCAATTCCAAAACCCTGGTAATCTATGCTCCAATATGTCTGTGCGTGCAATACCTTTCAGCGCACGGTTCCTGGACTTGAACAATCCAAAAAGACATTTCCATCCTTCATGCCAAAACAGTCTGTACGTGCATTATTGTGCTCGCTCCATTTAGATTATTTCCAGTTGCTGCGGTCATGGTCTTGCCGAAATTACGGGAGTAGAGATTATATTAGTGGCCTGAAATCTGAAACTCTGGGATAAACGACTGCAGATTATGTCAAAATACCTCATTCAGTTAATCAGTTCGAAATCAGTTAAACATGAGGCGTCCATTGACCAGAGACCAACCATCCGCAACAATAAACCAGGCCAGGGAATGAGACATCCATTGCCATGCATCAGTTACGGATTGTAGTTTTATTTTGCCATCCAAAGCTTTCTGAAGTGTAACGGTGGGCCCAGCGGTGCCTGAACTGTTCACTGTCAGGCTCAACAGCTGCGGCCTTGAGCCTGTGCCGTCAACAAAGACGAACACGCACTACTTGAAGGGTTAAGCCCGATATAGAGCATTGATTTTCTTTATCTTTTGCGCCGCTGGACACGGACAGCCTCTGTGAAGTTGAAATGACCTCCGTCTCTAGATAAGTACTCCGACCCCTCCTTCCTC
>OMKN01017267.1:0-15729 GCA_900302345.1 Melanonus zugmayeri
TGTACAGACGTTTCACCCCCACCCCACAGAATGACACCACTCACACACATCTGTTTTCCCTTCTCATCACCTGTGTGTGTGTGTGTAAGTGTGTGTGTGTGTGTGTGAGAGAGTGTGTGTGTGTGTGAGAGAGAGTGTGTGTGTGTGTGTGTGTGAGTGAGTGAGAGAGTGTGTGTGTGTGAGAGAGAGACAGAGAGAGGGAGTGTGTGTGTGTGAGAGAGTGCGAGAGAGGACACGCACAGTCGCACACAGAAGATAATATTTATCTCTGTCTGGCAGAGTGTAGAGGGGATTTGGTGATTCAAGATCACCGTCATCCTCTGCTATCTTTCCAGCTCTCCTGAGTTTTATACATCATGATAAAATAGGATAATTTACACGACTTCAAGAACATTTGAAAAACACATGTTACATAACTGTCCTTGTTCTACTACAGAAAATGCAGAAACACAAGGTGCAAATAGCAACTATGTAAGCTATATTATACTGTAACTGTCTGCCTCACATCTGATATCACAGAGATAGTGTTTTCCTTGATCTTATGAGTTGACGTGTGGTTGTTTACAGTCCCTGTGCGCTCCAGCCTCACATTCTGTGACCCGTGGAGACGGTACAGCTTGTCTCCAAGTTGTGATTCCAGCCAAGAGACTAGACTGTGAAACCTGAAGCACTTTGACACCAAAGTGTGTGTGTATGTGCATATGTCCGTGTGTGTGTGTGAGTGGGGATATATCGGGGGTCTGTGTGTACTTGTCACTGTTAAAGAGACATCCCTCGTTCAACTCAAAACAAACACAACACATGTACAACATAATCACACACATAATACTATAATGATAATATGATGGTTACGCTGTCATTTAATACATGATGGCTATGCTAGTATCAGCTCAAATCAGCACAGTGTGGTGCAAACAATAATTGAGTGAAAGCCAAGCGTATTCTGTGTGATTTCTCAATCTATTTCATTGTATCTATTGTCTGTGTATTTTTTTCACCAACAGCCTCTCCAGGTCCTGTTTGCTGGGGAGGCCACCCACAGGAAATACTATTCCACTACCCATGGTGCTTTGCTGTCAGGCCAGCGAGAGGCCAATCGCCTGGTAGAGATGTACCAGGATTTGCACAGTGCTAAAACCACAACGCCTAAAGTGTAAAAACAAACCAGAACCACTGACTAGTGATGAACAAACGGCTGTGTCTGATTTTGTATGTTTGGAAGAAAAGTTATACATAGTAAAATATACCTGGGGGCATTACATAGTATACATTAAAAGAGTCTAATTTCAAACGTACTGTAGTATAAACCATGTTCAGTTTTACTTGATGTGTATTACGTTTCCATGGGTGCTGTCATTTTTTTTGTCTTATCATTATTTTTTTTAACCAATTTATGTAATAATGTTTATGATAACAGCATTTACGATTTAACTTATTTTTTGTAAGTGCCTTCTGTATCTAATCTAATTCTGTATGATGGGAATTCTGATTAAAATGAAGAACACTTAACAAACCTAATAAATGTTGTCAAATGGTCAGAAGTAATATTTGTTAAGACAAGTAATTACATTATGTTATACTTTGGTTCCACATTTTCAACAGTCGTTGGAAAAGTATGCCTTTTTTTTTAATCAGTTGGAAGTAAAGAAATGTACAGAAGGGGAAAAGCAAATCCAGTTCATTGTGTTAACGTGACAGTGTTAATTAGAAAAGATTTATTCATGTACCATTGTTTTCTCCTTTTTAAGAACAAAAAATAATACTAAAATAATCGACCTTTATATTCCATGTCTATACCAATAATAAAAAAACTTTACAATTTTCAGTGTCACTCCCAACATTATTTCTAGGCGATTAATTCTCAGTTCAGGTTAATGAACAGAAGCTCACATCTGAACCCTCCAGCTGGGAGACCCTGGAATCACAGCTGCTCCAAACATGTCCAGACAGGATGAGAGTTCAATTCATTGATGTACACTAAATGAAGACAAAGGTTACCAAAACAAAACATGGTTTTAGTTGTATGCCGTATGTAGGCCAACAGACTGTTTACTGAACAGTGAATCGAGTCAAATTAAGTTGTTATCTATTCAGAGCTGGATAAAGTGACTATTTTACTAAGATGGTAATTACCTGTGCTTTGAGGAAGGTGCTTCCTGGTCCGCATTGTGTGGCTGAAGTGAAACACAAGCATTAGTAATACACTAATTACACACACGCATAATGGCAGGGTGCAGTTGGTTGGACAAAAGCTTTGTAATCAAGTGTGCTCTTATCCTCTTTCATACGATAACACTAGCGATTAACTACACAGTCTGGGAGATAGTTGGTCTCCGATAGTTTTGTTTGACTTTTGGGTGACCAACCGGGGCAGATCTCATCATCTGGCTTTCTGTTGAAAGACTTTTCTCTTGTCCACGGGATCCTCTGTAACTGGAGAAACCTGTAGACGTGTAACACAGGAGGAGCTCAAGACAGAGAATGTTACAATGACAAGGGAATAGAGGTGTCTCACATACACACACACACACACACTTCTGGCCAACAAAAGTGTATATATATCTACATTGAGCTTAATGCTCAAAGCATTGAAAGCATATGATAATATTTGTATGAATACAAATCATTTATACACATGTTACTTATCTAAAGTACATACACAATGAGACAATAATTGAATACATAAGAATGCAATCTGAGCAGCTATTCACATTGTGCTTGAAAAGACAACAAGATGTAATTAAGCACTTTTATTGATGACAAGGAATGGATGAAGAGGAATAGTCAAATATTTTTTTCTATTGCAGATTTCCCAAAATGCCGCTTCTCTATGGGAACAACAGTAAAGCATTGTTTTTCATCAGAGTGAACAAAGTCGATCGGACAGAATGCATACCCGGCGATGGCAAGAATACGAAAGAAAAGTGCACACTTGTTTGCCCAGACAAGTGTTGAGGTAATGTGTAAAATACAATACGTCAGACAAATGGGCAGAGTACAATCGTTCATACAGGAAGTATAGAAAGAGAGGTATGGTATGAAACACTGATAGAAGATACTGCTTTTCAAACGCACCATATGACCCAGTGATGTGGCTCCATCATAATGGAGTACAAATATAAAAATACAAATAAATATTAAATATGATAGAATCAATTAGCCTACAAAACAAGAAAGCACTTGCGCTTGTTAAGTGAATGTCCAAATGCTAAATCAACTCGAAGTAAATAATACTCTATTTGAAAATGTATATATATATATATATACATATATATGTGTGTATGTAGAAAAAAAAGGTAATACAAATATGTGGAATACTTGCACATGTATTACATGAAAAAAAAAAGTTAACTGAACGACAAGAGATCAGCATAAGGTCATACTGGCAATAAACCTAAAAAATGAAAGCACTTTGATATGGTTGAAGGAGGTTCACAGCTGAACGTCCCGAGCAATGGGAGACGAGACAGATCTGAGACAGAGGGACGGAGTGGACTTGCATGGTGAATACACACATATTCGCCATTATAACTCGACGCCTATCTGTACATGGAGCGTATCATCCACTCGTAGCAGTCACTCTCGCTTGTGTCAGATTGATAATGACGTAACACGCTGGCCCATCTACATCTCATAATGGATGAGACAACCTGGCGCGCAGTAAACAGAAACCACCGAGGTACATCGGCGATAACAAGCGATGGACAATAGAAATCACTCTAGAAAAAAAAGAATAAAATAAAAGTGCATCATATTATGTCAAAATACCGAGATATATCTGAACATTAAAACAACACTCTTAATAATAAACATCTGATATTCTTATTTTTTCTCTTTTTTTTAATTTCTCTCACTAGTGCAACAATAGACTTGATTAAAGAAAGACGTATGGGGTCAACCTGCAAGCAATCAAAGCTTTTAAACATCTAGTACGTTTCCCTGGCAACGACAGCAGAACACTTAAAGAAGGCAACTCAATGATTGATGCTTAAACACAAACATGCCAACATTATAGACATTGCTTTTTTTAATATATATATATATATATATATATAAATAAATAAATAGCTGAATTATTATCTTTATCATTTTCTTAAATAATTTCCATCTCTATATGACTCTGATGCACATTTAATATAAAGTATCTATAATTCACAACTGCAATGTCAACACTACTGTAATACATAATATATTTTGCTATGTTTGTCTTTGTTCGTTGAACTTTGAAGAGACTGCTTACAGACTGGCGACCTGTAAACTTTATCTCTAGGAAAAGGTCATTTTTATGACTTTGATATTATACAAACATCACATGTTTTAGTTTTCCATAACTAACAACTTATGTAGTTTTATGTCGTAGCGAAGGCAAGATTGTCTGAAACCAAAAAAGAAACAAGTGCAATGTGTTTTCCCGAGTGTGTCAAGCCTTTCCAATAAAATATTGTGCCTTTTTTTCTTCTTCCTCAAACGTACTGGAAATGTATCGACAACTCACATCACAGCCTAACAAACTGTAAAACCAAAACTACCCAATCCACCTTCACACTTCAACTTGGTACGGCAACAAGTGAGAATACACACGTAATGTTGCGGAGCACACTCAACTCAGTGGTGGCCGAAGACAGGCCTTCAGTTGCCCGCAGGTAAACATAACGTTCCAAGGCATTGTACATAAGGATGATGTACTTAGTCTTATTACAACAAGAGATTTAGAGTTGATCCTGTTAGTCGAGTCACAAGTCATGGAATTAGTATCTATAATCTTCCATTGAAATGCTTAAACGGTGTGCTAGGCTATGCTGATGAGGTTCAGGCAGTGATGATAAAGATACTGAAGCCTGGATTTGACATTTATATCCATGCAAGAGTACTGGGTACTGAGTACCATGGGGCCAGTCTCCATTGCCACTAAGCCAATGTAGCGCAGTAGTGTAATACATTCCTCCAGTAGGTGGCGCTGGAGGATGTTCGCTGATCACTTCTCCATAAAAAAAGCACTGTTAGGATGGCGCTGTTAAGAGAGTGTAAAACAACAGCATGGCATATATAGAGATACAGTATGATACAAGAACGGAAAACCTAACGATGCTCATTATAAAATGTGTTTTATAACGAGCACACCGTTGTTGGTTTTTCACTTTGAACTCACACCGGCACCCAGTCTTTTCTCTTGACAGTTAAGGTTGCCACTGCCTGCCTTGCCTAACATTACATTGCCTTTCATTTCACTTGAATAGCACACAGGAGAAAACACAGCAAATGAGCATATAGACACTGGTGCGATGGGCACCGTTGACTAAATTTGAAGCCCTGTTCCAAGGATATCACATACTGCATATTTCATTATAGCAAACGTAAAAAAAAAGATCCATCAAAACAGAAAAGCAACAACAGAGATTAATGAACACACAGTCGGGGGGGTTGTGAATTATCTATACTCTTTCAACCCTTTTCAGAATATCATAGCAGGGCAAACAATGGTTTAGCCATTACCTTTGTGTCAACCTGTCATATTTTTTTTCTTTCTCATCTCTAACACTACAGGCGTACGCTTGTGTTTATGCTGTTGTAAATGTAAAACAGGGTGACCTAAAAAAAAAAACCTCCACTCATATGCAAAGCAGAACACAGTGGCAGCTGAAGAAGAAAAATGTATTGCTACCATAGCAACCATTCCATGCAGCAACGACAGGGGCTGTGGATAAAGATGGCCCACGTGCTGGAAGCTCAACTTTGCTCTTTATGCCGCGCGTGAAGCTGCTTCAGACATTTGTTCCATTCGAAAGTTGTCCATACTTACCGTTATGAACTTAATGTGGCACAGTCCGGGTAACTTTGATCATCTCGCTGTTTTTTGGTGAACCGGGTGTACACCAACAATCAATCAATCAATCAATCAATCAAAACAAATCAACAATCAAACAAACAAACAAACACAAGAGGATAAAGCCTTGTTGTGTTATGATGACATTTGTCCCCATTGCCCGTTCTTGATGGTCTTAGATGTCGATGCCGTGTAACCCGTAGTTACACAACCTGTGTCTCAACTAAGCTCTTGGTTGGGATCGGCGTTAAAACACCAAGGGTAGCCTGGCGACTACTAGCTAAACTGAAGCAAAGGCCGGATTTTCCCCCGGGGATGAGCGGATTCCAAAGTTTGATTATTGTCAAAAAATGTATGTGACTCGCGTTTGACCCTGGCTGTGCTGTCCTCTGTTGCTAGCTCGATAGCTAGTTTTTTTTTTCTTTCTGTTTCTGTGTTTGTCAGTTGTCTGCGGTCACTGTTGTTTCCGTAGAAACCATTTTTTTGAGAGAGAATTTGAGCCTTAGTGGCCGGGGCTCAACGACTGTATCTGTTGACGAGGAGGGGAAGGAGCAAAGCTTGTCCCTCGTGGAGACCTGTAGCTGAGCTAAAGGTGTTAGCGTAGGCTGTCTGCCTTCCTGTAGCAGAGCTAGTGGTGTTAGCATAGGCTGTCTGCCTTCACGTGGAGAATTTTGGAGAAGCCAGGTCTCTTCTTCAGGGCCTGAGAAAAAGGAGGGTGAAAGTGAAGAATGTCTCCAAGCTTAATTCATAAAAAGTGAATACATTTTTAGGAAATAATTGATTATTGCTATGAATACAAGTATATTAGTATATTAAAAGTCTAGCAAATAGAAAAGGAAATTAACTTAATTAATGCAAAATGTAAATAATATGAAGAGAATTTGGGATTTTCCTGAGTGCATGATCTGCCCCCTGTACGTTTGTCACATCAAGCGAATGCTTTCATGATTGGAAAATGATTGGAATTATGGCTTACATACGTTTTAGCATACAAAATGTCGAAAGACTGCGAAAAGGCAGCTCCAAGTACTGATGGTAAAGGGGGTTATCGTTATTGGGTGAAGCCACCTGCAGCTTGTTCACCATCTCGTCAAACAGCTTCCTGGCCTCAGGGCTGTTAGGATCTTCAAAGTAGTCTTCAACGCCGATCTGGACCACGATGGACTTGAGGTTGCGACACACACCTATAGGACAAAAAAGAGAGCGACGTGGTGGGAAGAAAACCCCCGGAATGTGCAGATTTAATGTTAGCATTTAAATTAGCATGTGCTAGCTACTAATGCTACTACACATTTTTTTTGTGGTCATTTAGCAAAGCTTTCATCCAAAGCGACTTACAGTAAAAGAAAATGTATACAGTAATGATGCATTAGGCATCTTGCTCACAGATGCATACAGGCAGACGTTGGGGTTTGAACGCAGAACCTTTTGGCTGGGAGCCAAATAAGTTAAGCCTCAAATAAGTTAGCATGTACTATATGTAAAAACAACTAAGCTCAGACAGTGTTTTTTAAAGGTACTGGACACCCAAATCCACAAAAACTATGTAATTCAGGGTCTTATGTACATACTAGTAAGCACCTAAATACAATTAGACATTAGTTTCAATCCATGTCTGAAATATTGTCATTTACGTTTTTTACTCGTTCCTGATGTTGGGTTTGAATTGGGCGGGATTATTCTCATCTCTTATTTCATAATAAGTGACGAACCAATCCCAACATCAAAACTATGAACCAATCATAGACGAGACAAGATCCACGAACCAATCATAGAAACCCTCCCACTTCCCCTCCCACCTCTCTGTTCCTCAATCTGCCTCTTTGCGTCTCAGTTCATTCTCTACGTAGCGATTACGATTAATTGTATTTGTTCCCATTATGGTGGTTTGTGCTTCCCTGGGTCATGTCTACCGCTGAGGATGACGTCATTCTTTCATTTTCCAACTGAGCCAGACGAATGTACAGCGAGTTACAAAATGCTTTGCTATCCGGACGAACCGAGCCGAGCCGCCTCAGGGCGTGCCTTGACGCGCTGCCTCCATCCCGCTAGGCACCGTTGGGGCGCTGCCGCCGGTGGACGACCTCATGTCTCTGTCACGCTGTCCACGTCTCCCGCCGCACGTCGAGGTCTCTCTGTCGGTGGGTGCGGGCAAGCGAGTGACGGCGGGATGCTTCTTTTCAAACCCCCGAGCTTTTCCCCGAGGCAAACACCTTCCTGCCAGGAAGCCTCGCTAGGCACCGTCGGGGCGCGTCGTCCACCAGCTGCCGCGCCCCGACAGTGCCTAGCGAGGCTCCCAGGGGGACGGAGGAGGCTCCTGATCTGAGGTTGGGTTTTTTTCACTCTGATTTTTGTGGATGCTTAATGAGACACCCAACTATGATATCATATATATGCATTTTTATAATTTCAAGCCAGGTGTCCAGACATCCTTTAACAAAGTTTATAGAAGGTGAGCGTATAAAGACTCCCTTAGTATTAGCAGTATTGGTAGTAGTAGTACCAGTATTGCTACTCACTGTTGAAGTGAAGCAGGGCCTTGGGTGTGACGGGCGTAGAGGTGAGGACCAGCATCTCCAGGCCCTTCAGGCCCTCCCTGCAGACCTCCGCGGCCACCTCCTGGTTGATCTCACTGACATGGTCCAACTCCAGCACCTGCAGACGCATGCAGTTCCTGGCTGGTGGGGGGCGAGGGCAGTGGGAGGGGCATACGTGAGTGGTGAAAGTAAAAAGTGAAAAAAGTGAGAGTGAAACTGAAAAGTGAAAGTTCAAAATCTTGATATTAGAGTCAAAACTATAATATCAATAGCTATACGAGTAGCTGTAACAAATTCAATGTAAGGCAATTATACTGTATCATATCGTGCATAAACGTCGATGAATTACCTTGGCTTGTCTGTAACTTGACAATAAATCAATGTGATAATGATGAATGTAACAGCAATATGTTTTGCATTGATCGTACTCATGGCACAGAGTACAGGGATGCAGTACAGTCAACTGGTTTTTCTGAACTGACTACATCGATCTGTTTTGTGTGATTCATAATGTTTCCCTTTTAATATTAAAAGCTGAAAGATGAATAACGAATTAAGGCAATACATTAATTATCAACAGAAATGTAAAAGTGTGAAACAAAATGTGAGGAATGTCATCGCATTCTACCGCATTAACAGTTTCAGCTCCCATTAATTTGCTTCCACTATAATACATTTCTGATAACGTTGACATTTCTGGCTTAAAAAATAAATGTGAAAAATAGATTTTTCAGTCAGCCTGGCGATACTTTTTGCAGTATTGTGGTAGCAAAGAATCAGGATACTCGATTTTTCCCCCCATCCCTAACGATGATGATGTAATCTAGTAGTGATGACACGTACCCAGAGAGGCCAGGCCCTGGATGCCACATCCGGCCCCGCCCACTCCCAGAGCTCGGAGGTGCGGCCAACACCGTCCTATGGTCTGAAGACATCTGTTGCTGAAGCGAGCTGGCTGTTGGCTGAGAGAGAACACAGGATATGTACTGGATTACTATTACAGAGTATATATGTATATACCAACTATTTATTAGAAAATAAATGTCAATCAAAAAAAAAAGAATCAATGTTTATGAGAAGTTTTGTGAATAAATTATTGATTGTGTAGTGATAAGTTGTTCGACTCCCAGACGGTTTGATACCCAATGTCTGTAGCCTATCTGTAGGCATCCTTGAGGAAGATGCCCTAACCCCTACCTGCTCCTAAAAAAATATCCTGTGTCTGAATTCACTGTATGTCGCTTTGGATAAAAACGTCAACAAACAACCTTATTATGATTGTTATAATGACATTTGGGTGGGTCATTTGGTGGACCTGAGAAATGTCAAATCTGGCCGGGCTACATGTTGCTACTAGAGGTCTTCACCTGAACCCGAGGACCCGAGACCCGACCCGGGACCTGTACGTGTTCAGACATAATGGATCCACGTTTAATCCGTGTCGGGCCCCGTTCGATTACCGTGGCCAGGGGCGGACTTTACCATTAGGCAAAGGTCGGCAATTGCCTTAGGCCCCACGCTACCAAGAGCCCCATAAAACGCTAATTAATTATGTTTTTCTAAAGATCCATATGCTAAAATGGCATCAGAATGCCTAATTCATGAATCATGAGTGTCTCAGGGGACCCCCCTCCGTCCCCACTTGGACTATTCCATGATCTTACTGCCCGTGATCTTACTTATGAATCCTTCTAAATAAGGATTGAAAAAGGGGGACAAACAAACAACAACATTTTTTCTCAAAAAGCCTCAAAACCAAGTAAATTGTTAGCCACTAGGTAATGTGCTAATTTGCTAATTAATCTTAAGGTAGGCTAATGTTGCCTGTCAGTGCCTGCCAATAAAAGCTTGCTAGTCACCTGGTGCCTGAATTTTGTGTTTTCCTTTACATAAATAAAGACATTGCCATCATAAATTGATGCAGAAAAGGCACACATTGGTGCATAAAAATTCACCACAATGCAGGAAATGTAGTGTTTGATGCTCAAAATGTCCTGGGGGATGACCCACAGACCCCCCCGCTTAATGTTTCCCCCCCCCAAAGTCAAACTTACTCCTACGCCCTTGGAGGGCCTGTGTTTGCCTGTCGCCCCAAAATGACTAAATCCAGCCCTGACCATGGTCTGTTTAACATTATGGGCTGATTTACTAAAGGTTTGCATGTGTAAAAACGTGTGCAAACTTGATATCACCCACAAACAAATGTGCAAGCTGATCTACTAAGTGCGCGCTGAGGATTGCATCTTTTAAATGCGCAAAAACACACGCAACGTCCATTTAGTACGTTTGCCTTAATGAATATGCAATATGGGGCAAATACTGGGAGGAGAAAATGCAAACAGGTTAATTCAGCCACGCAATGCGATTTACCAAACCTGAAAGTAATTGCGGTGCTTGTGACTGCGTCTGTATTTAATACGTTTGAAAGGAAGGGGTTAATCAGCCCAGCATTGCGCACAGATGGCTGCTGTTATTGTGGCAAGGAGGAGACATAGGAGGAGACATAGGAGGAGACATAGGAGGAGACATAGGCACAATTAAAGAATACGTAGAGAAAGGGTTTTTGTCACTCGTGTTAACGTTTTTGGAATGACAGAAGTACAAATAATTCAGACATAGCGCTTGCACATTTTGCGCTTGCCGTCCCTTTCTGCTTTCCGTCCAAACTCTCCACAGCGGAAACCACTAAAACACGCAAAACCTGCACACGCAATACTGCTGTTTGCACGTGTTGTCATTAACGCAATTATCCTTAGTTGATCACCCGCAAAACATACACCAACCAAACGTGCAATATGTTGCAATGCACACACAATTTAGTACTTTATTTGGGATCTTAGTAAATCAGGCCCTATGAGTAATACCCAAGTGGATCCGAGAAGACTCGGCCGTGATCAGACAGCACTGCTCATGATGGAAGTGCTGTGTGTGTGTATTGTAACTTGCAACACTGTAACATTAGGATAAGTGTGGCCCGGGAAATAAAGTGAAAAACTACAAGAGCTACGAGTTGAGCGATGTCAGAGCAGAGCACAGATGACAGCAAAATAGCAATGCTAACGGTAGCAGCCGTGGCAACGAACAAGCAATTGTTATTCTAATTCAAAAGGGCAAACAGTCTAAGTTATCTTTATTACGCTAGATGCAACAAAACTGCAAAGCTGATTCTAAACGAGTCGCGTTTGTCATCTGTCACCGTGACAGCAAGTGGACTTTTAAATTGAAATAACGAGTGGATTAGCCATGCTGCTTCAGTCAGCAAGAGAGGAATAATAGAAAACCTAGATGTGTGGTTCTGCGTGAGTCCGCGTCTCATCTTTCAAATAATAGATTAGTCCGGGCCAGGTTCGCATCTGGCATTTCTCGGTTCTGCATGGGTCCGGGTTGGGTTCATTCATTTTTGGACCCGTGAAGACCTCTAGTTGCCACATGTCTCTTTTCCTTCTCTCACCATGGGTGTAGTGGCGCCACCTGCAGGGAGATGATGTCCCTGCAGCCGGCTCCCAAAGCCCAGATCACCTCCTGGCCGACCGGGTCAGTGGCACTCCTGGTAAGAAGCAAGGGGAAGAGATTAGGATTTAAACACCACATCCATAAAAGTGACGATTCACAAGAGCTTTAAGTGGGGTGGTTATCTTCTGTAGTGAACTGGTCAGCGCTCAAGTTTTCTAAAATATGTGTTCTCAATCGTCTGATGGTTAAACAGATCCACAGAACTCAGAAGTTAGTTACTGTAACTCTATGCACTGTGAATGCACACTAGCAGCGTCCTCTCTTGGAGAGAGTTGGACCCACTCTTACAGAACTGTTATTAATTTCTTCATGAAGACCTTGCTGATGGTAGCACAGTGTACTGTGGGTCCAACTACTAATGACAAATTATATTATGTGATATGTGATGTCGTATAATGTAATGTAATGATATATATGTCACACGATATAATGTCATTTAACATAATGCAGTGCAATGTAATGCAATGATATGTACCAGTAATCATGTAGTATAATCTAATTGAACGTAATACAATGTAATAATGTGTAATGTAATATAATGTCATGTCATCCAATGTATTGTTAAAAACAATTACAATACATTACAATTATTCCACTGAAAAAAGCTTGACAAATGAACGGACATTGTCAGCAGCAGTCCTACCTGTAGGTGACGGCCTGCAGTGCTCTGCAGTAGCAGCTGGCCAGCCAGAGGGAGCGGTCGGTCAGCAGGTTGGGACAGTGAGATACCTTGAGGATCAGGAGGTTCCTGCCTGTAGCCTTCAGCAGAGCCTCCAGGCCATCCTCCAGACCGCCTCTGGTGAGAGAACACAGAGAAAGCATGCATGCATGGGCACGCACAGAAGTAATAGAGTGGTGCAGGGATGACGTATTTTTGTAGGCCAACCCAGAAGTTACCATCGCCATGGGTTCCCTTGACAAAAAGTCAATGGGATTTTTCCATTGGATTTTGGATTATTGCAGAAAATAAGCTCTGTGGCAAACAAAGGTTTATGATACTTACACGTTTTGTTCAGCAAGATAATCTTCACAAATGAACACCACTTTTCTGATTAAAAAAATATACATTGTATATATATATTTTTTTTTTCAATCGCCAGAAGTTAAAAGCTAATGTTAGGCTATAAATGAACTATGAGTGAGGTACTGACGTTTACTGACGTATTGACGTACTGTCATAGAACAAAATGTGAAAATCTCTTAAGCTTGTGTTAACCACAGACCTTATTTCAGGCATCTAACCAAAAACCCATTCAAAAAACCCATTGACTTCGAGACAAGGGAACCGGAAGTGCAAAAATGCTAACTCATTTCCAGGGTTTAGGACTCATTCCTGCACCACTCTGTTCCACACACGCAGGCATTCATGCAAGCATGCACGCACACACGCACGCACACACACACACACACACATGCACACAAACACCTGTTCACTTACCAATACATACATATTTAATATTTATACATGCATATTTAATGTGCACATACATACATATTTAATAATATTACATTTGCAATCCCAGGAAAATATACACATACATACGTACAGTATAATCACAATCAGCATCACAATCAGTCAACCAAGACAGACATGAACCATAACACAGATCAGATGGGACTGATCCGGTGTCTGGAGCATCTGGTCTCACCGTGTGCTTTTCAAGTACTCCTCCTTGGTCTCCTTCTTCCCCCTCTGTCTCGGCTTGAGGTTCTGCAGGATCAGAGAGTGGGTCTGTGTGCACCACTGAGACAGGGTGCCTAGGAACTGACACGGAGACACACACAAATTAACACACACACGTGCACACACACATTAGAATCATACAAGCCTTAGAATCCACACTAGATATGGATGAAAGACTACTTTTTTGTGCTCAGTATCTCCTCTAGTTAGATTGTATCTGTATGCATTTATTGTATTGTATTATTATTCTATTTTTTCATGGTGTGATCTCATCAATTTGTTTTCATTTCATTTCTTTCACATTGTTTTAGTTTTATGTGTTACATGTGGACCCCAGGATGACTAGCTGACTACAGTGTTTCCAGCTGATGGAGATCCTTTAATAATCAGTCAACCGATTTTCCTTATATACCGCTGATAACATTGAAATTCACAGTCCCCTAAGAGCTATATATCAAACAAGTGATGATGATGAGGAAAGTGACTGAGGAAAGAACAAGAAAACTGTCGCGGGGGGGAGTTGACCGGCCCTCACCTTGGAAGAGATGCGCGTGTTCTCCAGCAGGACTCTGGTCCACACGGCCGGGTGGCGCGCCACAAACCTCCAGTCGCGGCAAACCTCGGCGGCCTGCAGCAGCGTCTTGGTGTCCAGGTAGGTGAAGATGCAGAAGAGAGCCGCGCGCATCTTCAGGATCTCCGGGCTGATCACCTCGTTGGACTTGGCGGGGCTCCTCTCATGGCGGCAAGGCCGGTTGTAGGCACCTTCCGACCGCCCTGCATGTGCACGGAGGGAGGACAAAGAGTGTCTTTAGTGTTCATCTGAAGCAGGAGGATACCGTTACCTCACTTGTTTTGATGCAATTGACACTACCACTGATAAAATAAAGAAACAACGGCAAAGAACCTGGTAGTTCAGCACTTGTAGTTGTACCAATATTAATTGATTGATTGTTCTCAACCTCACCTGTAAGTCGCTTTGGATAAAATTGGCCTCTGCCAAATTAGTTACTGTAAAAATGTTAAATGTGTATATACTGTATGTGTTACATTATGTAATATATGGGCAATATACAAGTACCAAATACTATTGTAAACTATTCTAAAATTAGGCCTTTGTGAGAAATAAAGACGCTTCGAGAAACCCCCCACAAGTCTGTGCATCCTATGACCAATAGTGCCAAATCATTCATGGATGCAGCATGCAGGCAAGCTGTGTGTAACCGCCATAGTGAAAGTGTTTGTAGTTTGACTGGCAAGCATTAGCAGCAATATGGACGATGGCGTCAGACCACCAGAATAGCATCACACATCTGTGACAACGATCTATTTGAATGTACAGGACTTACCGACAGGAGTACAAGCGAGAACACATTTGTCATTGACTCAAGCTGTCCTACTATAAATACTTGGCATTGGTGAGTTGGTGTGTTGCTAAGCAAAAAGCAGTAAGACGATAGAGACAGACATACAGGAGGTTGTGATGAAATGTTGACTACACACAAGCATGATATGGGAGGGGAAACAGACATATGTAAAACGTCCCTTAAATCAGAAAAACAATTCACAACAACCAAAAAATTATTAGATATAATTTGGTGAAATGATGTTTGTTGTGCCTGCTCTTGAAACCTAGCTTGCTTGTAGCTTGAAGTATGCATGATGCTATGACAATGCTTATATTCAATTAATATGCAATAAAGAAACTCAATACTGGATTGTTTATTATTCTATCACTTCAAAGCCATTTTCTTCATTGTTTCCTCACTATAATGTATGCACTCATGGTATTTAAGGTGCTGTTCACCAAACGCTGTGTATTATCCTGCATTTCTGTGTATGAAGACGTTATGTTTTAAGCATCACATCATTCCAATATCATGTAAATAATACGTGTTTCCCCACCTGAGCTGTGGCGGTACCGTCTGTGGTGAGGGTGGGGGGCCGCCGACTGCTGTACCTCGGCAACGGCCCGGCCGCGGCCCTGCTCCCACATCTCCACCTCCGACTCAGTGGTCCTGGAGCCCACGTCGGACACGTCCCCCTCCTCCCCCTCCGTGCTGTTGCGGTAGGGCCGCCGCTGCCAGTTCTGGATGGCCTGCTTACGGAGACCCCAGCTCCGCGAGCCTCCTCCTCCACCACCTCCTCCACCCCCACCACCACCGCCAGGTGTG
>OMKN01017274.1:0-11053 GCA_900302345.1 Melanonus zugmayeri
CAGGCCCCGTCTCTCACCCCAGGCCCACCGGCACCACAGAAGAGCAGGCGGCCTATCGTTCTATCTATTGCATATTGTACTGATATTACCTTCTTCTGCCAGCATGCGGTCGCATTCATAGGCAATAAAGGCTTTTCTTCAAAACCGAGACTGAAACATGAGTCATCTGTGATTTCATCATCACTTGTGCACAAGACCATGCAAGGGGAGCAGGATATAGTGTAGGTGTGGGGGAGCAGGGTAGTGTAGAGTGGCGTGTGGGGTGTTCCATGGCCAGCCAAAAGGTTCTGAGTTCAATTCACAGTGTCCACGGGCCTGTAGGCATCTGTAGGTGTTGTTGACCTTTATACCTGCTCCTCAATGACCTGAAGTTCAGTTATTACTAAGTCAATAAAGGTGTCTTCTAAATGATTTAATAATAGTAACACATTTTCATGAAAAATGTGGCTAGTTGGATGGTGCCATTGATGAAAAATAAAAAACAGCTCTGCCAATCATTCTGAATCTTGGCTGCCCTGCCTGTTGGATTAGATTTTAGTATTTTTGCATAATACAGTTTAGCCACATTTTCTAGCCTATAAATACTTTCCAAATATGTTTAGCAAATTATGTGAAATGCAATAATTTCTAAATGATTGTCAGGCTACACTTAAGATGTAGGTCTAGCGTCTATGTATTTTATCTCAGTAGGCTATTATAGGCATATACCCCGCATATACAGCAATACACACGGGTAAATGCGTTGCAATCCCTATAAGTGCACCATATTCCTTTAAACTTAACTTTATACAATATATAGGCCTATCTGCTGACTATGGCCCACGTCATGCCTAACAGTGGCATGTGTGCTTGTGTACATGACTAGTATTTGCAGTCGTCCACATCCTTGAGCAAATCCGTCAGTTTATTTACTACTCACCAGGACGTGGAATTCCGTGTTGGATACACACCCACATTTACCACTCACATTTGGTCATGAGCCTCGAAGCGACAGCGGCCAAACAGTCCCACACCCAAACCAGGATCTCTTAATGAATGTTCAACCATACACACACCTTTCTCAAATATACATTCCTGTGGCAACTGATTAAAACGACGCAGCGAGAGAAGCCAGCAGTTAGGCCGTATAGACTCCACAAGTTAGGCTGCTGTCGATGTCTCACAACTCAACAACTCTCAGGTAAGTTTAACAAACTGAAATAGTTTAGTACTAGTTGGAAGACAGATTAACTATTGTGGTATTTTTTCCATTTTAAGAAGACAATAATGGGATCGGTAAGAAAGAACTGGACTATGTTTTTATTTTATTTTGTAGCCTAATTAGGCTTATTTTATAATCAAGTAATCCTATGTTGATCTGTTGTCAAAAGCAGCTTTGTTAAAGTGCATGCCATTACGTTTTTGTGATCATTGAGGCATTTAGCCTATAGGCCACTACAATGGATGACCATCATGTCGATACAATCTAGCATTCGAGGCTTGTTTTAAGTTGCCTGCGACGTGTATTTGAACACAGGCAGCTAAAGCAAGTCTGATATGCCAGAGACACACCTACTTGGAGCGACCTGACTGAGACAGAGAGACTACGACTTTACAGCGCCAGTCAACCAAGGGCCCATCTTAATTAAGCCTTGCTTAATAACACTATAGGTGTTCTTCAGGATCTGTTCTTTCACTAGAATAGCTGAATCTAGATCATGTGAAATTTAAACCAAAATGTAGCGTAAACAGTAAAGATAGCTTAATGTTGCGCTGGAGTAAATAGGCCTATATTCAAACGCATGCAATAACTAGTAGGCCCTATAACCTGACGAGAATACATTGTTTTTCTTCATTACAATCAGTTTCTAAAACAAGTTTGTAGAGCAAACGAATTGAGCCTGCAGCACATTATGTAGGCCTACGATGTCTACCAAAGGACAGTGAAAGGATAATAGCCTTTAGGCCGTTTACCTGTTTAGCCTACGCTTGGCCTGTGGGAGCAATGCTGTTCATGTTTTAAAAACATAATTGATAATTTTTTTCCACTGATATTGTAACAATTTATCACGGGCTGATGCAAAAAAATAAAGACAATAAAATAAATAATAATAATTATTATTATTATAATTATAATTATTATTAGGCTATTATAATTTATTCTGATAGGCCTACATATTATTAGCATTATTATTGCTATTAATATAATAATTATTATTAGTTAATTATATAATAATTAATGTTATTTTAACCTGTTGTTGTGTTAATATATAGCCTTATATTTTTGTATGCCGACAATAAAATGCAATGATAAAATTACATTTGGTTCATGTGTCGTTTTTTATCTTGCATATTCAAATCAACTTGATTACAGGCGATATTGTATCACCCGCTTTCACAATTATTGTTAAAGCATAAGGATAGGCAATATTATCTTTGTTCTGATCAACTTTACATATTTAATATTGCAAAAAGCAATATTAAACACAGTTTTTTGTTGCATACATACAAGTCGAGTCGACATCAATGATGACCGGAGGTCGTGGTTTTACAATTGCAAGCCCATCCCGGTCCTATTTGAAGCTATATAAACCCACAAACAGAAGGTTGGGGCGGGAATTTAATGTTCTTGTTTTCTCATGCGCACTCAGGCGTGTTTTTCAAGGTAAATATGCTTTTCCCCCCCAACATGAAATGAGTCTTTGTTGTTTGCCGAGAGTTAAAGAGGTGGAAAAGTGCGGAGGATCTGAACTGGTTTCCATGTCAAACACTTCAATTCACCATAGAAACTGAGATCTTAACGCGGAAACTTTATTAAACTGTGATGGCGCATTGATAAGGCTGAATTTCTATGGGCCTCTTTTTATTGTGAGCACCGGGCGCACTGACAGAGGTAAATTGCTCTTTTAATTAAAGCAATGCACCAGGGGAAATTGCTGTCTGAATATTGTCTCAGAGATGGGGGCCAGTGACAGTTGCCTAGAAACTTCCATCTGTCCACCGCATTTATTCCAGATCTCAGTTATGAGATAAAGTTTAATAAAAATCTTTACCCACCACCACCGAAATGAAATCCAAGCCGTTGTGAACAGCCCAACACAATGAGACAGGACTGCGAAGGAAACCTCATGTTCAACATGTATCTCTCAGGTTGGTCCTCTTGCCCGTTCAAATTATAGGCTAATAGACATTTTTTTCTTCTAATAGGCCTATAGAGGAAGAAAGAGTTTATCCGAGGGTCCTCTGTCCCTGATTCGCTATTCCCACGACACGGGATTGTTCAGCCGTTTCGGTCTGAAAGCTCGTCTCCTCTTTTGTCGGAAATCGGATATCCTTTTTCCTGGACGCGTTTCCTGGCTTCGCCGCTGAGGCTTGGCGCAAAGACCGCACAGAGGAGAAGCCTGACGAATTTCTTAGAGAATACACACGGATGAAAAGATTATTAGAAAACAACTTTAAGATGAACAGTTTTATGTTTTTTTCCGAATAAGGCCCTCTATTTTGTAATTGCAATTATTTGCATTTTATTTCGCTGTTAGATAATAGCCTATATTTTTTTATGGTATTGACCATTTGTTTATTTTATTTTAGACCCAACAGAAAATCTGTTGAAAGAAAGCAAAGGAACACCATGGGCTCCAATAAACACAGGAGTACAGAAAGGTAAGCAAATGAAAAGGTACATTTGACTTTTAAGTCAAATGACAAAACAATAGGCTAGTAAATAAAGATATAGTTGCATGTTAGTAAAATTATAAAAAAAGCCTACATTCATTCAATATAAAAAATAGCAATAATTCTATTGATATTAATTGATATAAATACAATGATGACATGCAGAATTAAACACTTGAAAATAATTACAACAATAAAGAGGGGAAATGTATGTTGCAGCGTTTAAATGCACCGAGTAGAGAAAATCAACACCAATGTTAAAACAACAAAAGCACAATTGATGATAATGATGATGTATTAATAAAGAAGTGATACAGAAATGTAGGCCTATCGGCCTAATCAACGGGTAATCGATTTATTTAGGAAGTAGACCTATTGGAATTCATCAACAAGTGATGCCGTCCCTCATTGCTCTGTTAGGGATCTCTTCCAGTGTAATTTGATTTACTAAGGAAGAGGGACTTTCTCTTTCACTTTCTCTTTATCCTACTATACCACCAAGTGTTACACCTGCTCTTTAGTATTATGGGGGTTATCCTCCTATTAACACATAGGCCTACATTAAAACTGATGTTATAAATAGGCCCATAGGCTAAATCTGTGTCATGGTAATTATTAAGGAACTTTGACTCTGAACTAATAGCTCATGTATGTCATGTCCATGATGTCCCACGCAGGCAGTGGGCAGATTCAGCTGTGGCAGTTCCTCCTGGAGCTGCTGTCGGACAGCGGTAACATGTCCTGCATCGCCTGGGAAGGCACCAACGGCGAGTTCAAACTCATCGATCCGGACGAGGTGGCGCGGCGCTGGGGCGAGCGCAAGAGCAAGCCCAACATGAACTACGACAAGCTGAGTCGCGCGCTGCGCTACTACTATGACAAGAACATCATGACCAAGGTGCACGGGAAGCGCTACGCCTACAAATTCGATTTCCACGGGCTGGCGCAAGTGTGCCAGCCGTCCACGACTGAGCAAGCGATTTACAAGTTCCAGAGTAACTTCGCTCCGATCCCCTTCTCCGGGATTTCTAAGTTAAACCTCGTGGCGCCGGGCATGGCGCCATCGGGGTTCTCGTACTGGGCGGGCTCGTCCCCGGCAGCTCTGTACCACAGCCACAACCTGCAGCCGCCCGGGCCCTTCGGCACCGTGTCCACCTCACACATCAGCTGTGTCAACAACATCAACAGTCTCACTAACATCAGCGGTCATTATAACTGACTCTCTGTAACCACAAACAAAGTAAGACGGTGTTCGTGCTTTTAAGCACGATGTTCTTTTTTTCTGTTCTTGAATGAAGAATATAGGCGTTGACGTTTAGAATAGGTTTGGATTCCAAACAAAGGTAGGCTATGTGAAGGAGAAATCAATAAATGAGATTGAAAATCATGCCCGTTTTCCGCGGCAAATGCTCATTGAACAAATAGACAAAAGATTAATATTAGGCTACCGCAAAAGGCCATTGTCAAGTCTTGTCGCCTTTTTTCCCCCTACTGTCTTTATCCTTCTTCCTAATTTATTGCGAAGCTTGATTTGCACTAACTGCACACTTATTATTGCATTACGAGCGCCCTCCCATGGTTTCACTTCACTGAGTCAAAACACATTTATTGGATTTTTCTTTGTTTATGATCTTATAAATACATTAGACTTTTTTTTAACAATTTGTCTCAATTATCCAACCCACTGCATGTTTAAAAAAACATTAATTTTTGTCTTATACATCGCGGCAATAGCGTAGGACAATGTGTAAGCCTAAATTAATTAACTACGCCTAATTGAAACATCAAATGAAGTAACTGGAAGGTTGTTTATATCGGCCTAGGCTAAATCTGAAAATGTAATTTCGTCGTTTAGGATAATAATTAAAAAAAATTGTGGGACAGTGTGCTTTAAGATAGCCTATGTATTGCCCTAGAGACCATTTTAAATAAACATATTATTTACCTAGTGATGAAGTCAGTTCTTGAATTTCAGTCCTGCGAAGCTGTTGTGAATTCTGAAAAGTAAAATCCTGTAATTTGGATGCATCCTGTGTAGACCAAAATAGGCCTAGGCCTAATACATTTAGCATTTGTTTTATATTTTTGTGTTTCATTTCACTTACAACAATGTAGACCCACATGTATTGACAAATCAAAATTTGACTTGTTGACTAATAAGCCTATCCGGGGTCTTTGTTTATTTAATAAATGATCATCACACATTTTTGTTGTCGAGCCTACGCGTGTTGCTATTTGTGTTGGCGTGTATTTAAGGATAAATAACATATTTTAGGCCTACGGGATGTCATTATATCAGTGATTGATTGTATATTGAAGTTCTATATGGTGAGGCTTATTTTGGTGATTTTTGTGAATAAGTAATTATTAGGCCTAATGGCCGCGAGATGAAGACAAAGTGATGAACAGAGTGGGAACAGTCTAGAGAAGTATATAGTGAACAATTATCAAGACTACATGATAGATGGGTCATTATTAACCTGCCGTCACACGCATGACGCATGCTGTATTATGGGATATAAATGACATGAGTTACGAATGCGCTGCTAAATGAATGTCGACCGGTTTGGCTGGATAAAAAACCTATTCTGTAGCTAGCCACAAGGGGTCAATATAACTCTTCTAATTACAGACACATTCTTACATAGATGGACAAATGCGTTGTTATGAAAAGACGAAAAACGTGAAGACCTTAAATGACCAAAAGACACATTTTAAGAGACACGCCCCAATGTATCAACAGAATGTGGTTCTTGTTGAGCGTCTCCCGCTCCTCGCTACATATATATAGGCCTATCTATCTATAGCTATAGCTATATCTATCTATATCTATATCTATATAGATATAGATATATAGATAGATATATAGCCTATAGAGCTCCGTAGCTCTCCGCTACACTTGCGTAACGTAACGGAGGAGTAGGTGTTTCATCAGAATGTGAGACATCAGAATCAGTGTGAATGTAGAACATGCAATACAAAAAAGATGTAAAAAAAAGACCATATATATATAAAAGAGAAAATAGTATAGCAAAATGTGTTGCATGTGTTGCACTAGCTATTTTACAAGTAGGCCCTAGCATACATTTAGAATGGCATTATGGTAGGCTATGCTGTGTATTTTCACAAAATATAATTCAATGATAGGTCTACCATTTTCTTTTTCAGATTAGAAAAAAATCTAACAGAAAAAACACAGGAAAATTAACTCTAACATAATAAAAGGATACGTCTACTTTCACACAATAGCAATAGAAAAATAGACTTATGGAGACTTATGGAGGTTGATTTTTTCCAGAGATATTCGCAAAGACTGGGTCTTCACAGTGACCTAAAAAGGTAGAATGAAACCCTAGCACTGTGCTATAAAAAAACATTGTATTATTGTATTATCCAGCTGTTGCTAGTACTGTAAACAGCACAAGGATATGGAGATTATGATGAAACACATATAGACACATATGTTCTCGGATACCAGTATCATTATGGATACACTTTAAGAATCCTGTGAAATATAATAAGGTTGTATGAGCAGGATAGGAGCATGTGGGGGCTTTTTATGGGTTGGATTTCTTTCAGTTGGTATAGGACTGGGAAGTGGAAGCAGCTCCAAACCAGACGAGCACACCCACCTGGACAAAAATAGAAATGGGTTTGCCACCAGAGGGAGGGATGGAGAGGAGGAGAGAGAGAGAAAGAGAGAGAGCTGGAGACATGCACAGAACAGAAGAAAAAATTGGCGATTTTGACACGAGGCAAGGGTATAAGAGAGTGAGATTAAGGGAATGATAACAATTGTATGACCCAGATTTTCTTCTTATCTTTAAAAATGGTCAATATCTTCTCCATGTATAGTCATTGGACAATTATAGAATAATGATGATACTGGGAGTGTCATCATTATTCTATGCGCCACTCCCAGGGTCATGGAAAGGAAGACACAGAGATGCAGCCCGGGCAACGGATACTTTTATTTGTGGCCACCGGGTGGCTCACTCTAGCCCGCCCGGGAAACAAATCAAAGTAAAAACTGTCAACATAAAACACCGCTGTACAACAGAATAGCCGCCCGCCTGCCTTGTTTACCTCCCGATGCCAAGCCGTCCGTCCGACAGCCAACTCCCCCCCACCTTGCTCAGGCAAGCGGGAGAGAAAGTCAGCTACCGCCATCTGCGCCCCGGTCTATGGATCACCTCGAACTTAAACGGCTGTAAAGCGAGATACCAACGGGTGATCCGCGCGTTGGTGTCCTTCATGCGGTGGAGCCACTGAAGCGGAGTGTGGTCTGAGCAGAGGGTGAATGAGCGCCCCAGGAGGTAGTAACGTAGAACATCGACCGCCACTTGATGGCCAGACACTCCTTCTCCACGGTGCTGTATCTCACCTCCTGCTCAACCAACTTCCAACTGAGGTACAGCACTGGACAGTCCACGCCCTCCACCTCCTGGGACAAATGGCCCCCAGCCCCCTGTTCGATGCATCGGTCTGCAAGACAAAAGGAAGCTTAAAGTTAGGAGAGTACAAGAGCGGCTCCATGCAGAGAGCCTGTTTCACCTGCTCAAATGCGACATGGGACTGCTCGGTCCACTGAACCGGATCTGATGCACCCTTTCAGGTGAGGTCGGTCATGGGGCTGGTCAACTCTGAAAAGGTGGGGATGAACCGCAGGTAGTAGCCGGCCAGCCCCAGGAATGTTGTCCAATCACACACTTCTCGAGTGTGTGACTCGAGCACCACTGCCACCCGCTGAATATGTTGCCGCCAGGTGCCACTATGGATAATGACATCATCCAAATAGGCATACTCAGCGTGCGGCCGCAGCACCCGGTCCATGAGGTGCTGGAACGTGGCTGGGGCCCCGAACAACCCGAACGGAAGTGTGGTGAATTGGAACAAACTGTACAGAGTGGAGAACATCGACTTTTCCTTGGACTCTGGAGACAGGGGAATCTGCCAGTAGCCCTTAGTTAAATCCAGTGTCGAATAAAAACGAGCCGTGCCTAACCGACTGAGGAGCTCATCTACCAGGGGCATCGGGTACGTGTCGAATTTGGACACCCCATTCACCTTGCGATAGTCGACACAGAAGCGTATAGACCCATCGGACTTGCGCACCAGCACGATGGGGCTAGACCAGCCGCTGTGTGACTCTTCTATTACGCCCATCTCCAGCATAACCTTTAATTCTTCCTTCACCACTTTTCTCTTGTGCTCCGGACCCGACCTAACAGCCACGCCAGGGGCCGTCTCTATGTGATCTATGAGCTTAGTGCGCCCCGGCAGGGGAAAGAAAACGTCTGCACTACTCAGCGACATCGGCGGCCTGGCCCGGAGAGAGGTGTCTACCAAAGGGGACCGGAGAGGAATGGGCTGACTTTGGAACCTCTGGCGCAGCTCACCTCCCTGCGGATCAACCGTCACCAGCGCAACCGGCTGCACCTCGTTCCACCGTTTGAGCAGATTGATGTGATAAACTGCGGCGTCCCTGTCAGAACGTGCTACCTCATAGTCGACGTCCCCAACGCGCCGCGTGACCACAAAGGGTCCTTGCAACTTGGCGAGTAATTTCGAGCTGGAGGTAGGGAGCAATACAAGGACAAGGCCCAGCTTTGCCCGCAGGTCCGCAACGTATTGAATCTCGTTTTTAGAGGTGCTTGGGCCCTCCTCCCAGCTTTCCTTAATAAGGTCCAAGATACCCGAGGTTGATGCCCAAACAATAACTCAAAGGGGGAAAACCCTGTGGAGGCCTGAGGCACCTCCCGCACTGCAAACAACAAAGGATCTTACATCGATTGGCCAATGGGTGGCGCTATAGCAACCGATTGAAAACACAAACTTTGAACATGCATATCTCATGCCCCGTTTGGCCTAGAGTCATGAAACTTTGTACACATATGCCACTCCTCACGAGGAACAGATTTCAATGGCCTCAAGAACCCATAACTTCTGGTTACTTAGATTTTCCGCCATTTAGAATTTTGTGAAAAACACTTAAAATCTATCCCCTCCTAGGAATATTCACGTAAATGTGTATAACTTCAGAACAATTGGACTGAACACCACAAAACTTTGTAGGCATATCCGATCAAATAAAATGGCAGTGCTAGAGAGCTCATTTAGGCCTAACCACGATGTCGATTTTTCCGAAACTTTGTACAGTGGTAGAAGGGCATGCCTAATGGCCAAAAAGATGAAGCTGATTGGCCACAGGGTGACAAGGTAAAAGGCTTGAAAGTGGCTAAATTTGAAATAGGCATATCTCATGCCACATTTGAACTACAGTTATTACATTTTGCACTTAAATGCTATGGCTTGTTGTGCAAACTGTGCTCGTGGCTTGGCCCCTGGCATTGCTGCCATCCATCCATCCATCTTCTCCCGGGCAGCCCAGACTTCCCTCTCCCCAGCCACTTGGTCCAAATCCTCCGGGGGGATCCCAAGGCGCCGAGAGACATAGTCTCTCCAGCGTGTCCTGGGTCTTCCACGGGGCCTCCTCCCGGTGGGACGTGCCCGGAACACCTCCCGAGGGAGGCATCCGGGTGGCATCCTGACCAGATGCCCGAGCCACCTCATCTGGCCCCTCTCCACGCGGAGGAGCAGTGGCTCTACTCTGAGCCCCTCCTGGATGACCGAGCTCCTCACCCTATCTCTAAGGCTGAGCCCGGCCACCCTGCGGAGGAAACTCATTTCGGCCGCTTGTATCCGCGATCTTGTTCTTTCGGTCACTACCCAAAGCTTGTGACCATAGGTGAGGGTAGGAACGTAGATCGACCGGTAAATTGAGAGCTTTGCCTTTTGGCTCAGCTCCCTCTTCACCACAATGGATCGACACAGCGTCCGCACATCGGACCACATCATCTGCAAAAAGCAGTGATCCGATCCTGATGTCATCGAGCCGGACCCCCTCAACACCCTGGCTGCGCCTAGAAATTCTGTCCATAAAGACTGTGAACAGAATCGGTGACGAAGGGCAGCCCTGGCGGAGTCCAACTCTCACTGGGAAGGAGTCCGACTTACCGCCAGCGATGCGGACCAGACTCTGGCACCGGTTGTACAGGGACCGAAAAGCCCTTACCAAGGGATCCGGTACCCCATACTCCCAGAGCACTCCCCACAGGACTCCCCGAGGGACACGGTCGAATGCCTTCTCCAAGTCCACAAAACACATGTAGACTGGTTTGGCAAACTTCCATGCACCCTCCAAGATCCCGCGGAGAGTGTAGAGCTGGTCCACAGTTCCACGACCAGGACGAAAACCACATTGCTCCTCCTGAATCCGAGGTTCGACTATCCTACGGACCCTCCTCTCCTCTCCAGTACCCCCGAATAGACCTTACCAGGGAGGCTGAGGAGTGTGATCCCCCTGTAGTTGGAACACACCCTCCGGTCCCCCCTTTTT
>OMKN01017275.1:0-10493 GCA_900302345.1 Melanonus zugmayeri
AGAGTGAGGCAAACCGCCTCACTCTGAGAAGTAGTAACTCTGAGACAGTGTACCCCAAATCCACATTTTGGCTTGTTCTCTGTTAATCGACACAACTTCAATAAGCCCCTGTCCCGTGGTGCTCTTCAAATAGTTTTACATTACTTTGAGCTAAGAGTGCTGGACAATTATAACTGTGATGAGAAAGGTCTGCAATAGCAGATTTCTGAATGTAAAAGTCACTGCTGGGCCATTCACTATAAGGATTAGGGATTATATGGAGCATGTTTTACTACTTTTACCCAAAGCGACTTACAGTGAATAGGGATACATGTCATTAATGAGCAGAGGTTAGGCATCTGCCTACAGGCGGGTTGGTGATATTGGGGATCAAACCCAGTAACTTTCAGCTGGGAGACGAACACCTCTGCCATTACACTATCCTGCCCCTTTTTGATTGGGCGTCAACATATGAGCAGTTATACGTGAGCTGTTAAAGCTATGGGACAGCTGCTGAATTACTAAGTTGAGATGAACAGAGATCATTCGCTAGAAGGTAGGTTTCTGCTCTCAACAAAGTTTAAAATGAACCGGTACTGCCGTTAACGTAGAAAAACGACTTGCAATATTTGTTTTTTCTTGGCATCGGCTTGATACTAATGGGTTGGTTCTTGTGACTTAACTCTAAGAGAAGGAACAGTTCAGATACAGTATTTCCTTTGTGGGGACTTAAAATAGGTTCCCTTGGGTGCTAAAGGATCACATCTTCCACACAGCCCAGCGCACAGTAGAGATATAAAATTGGTGTTAAAAACATATTAGGATGCTCTTGCACTCGCGTTGTCTCTCTATTTCCTTCAATTCCCGGTTACCCTTCTATAGTCGTGTGGCTGTAGGCCAGGCGGATAAAGAGACCGTGTTCATTCCCATCTCATTTGCAATCTGTCCGCACTTGCAAGTGGTCTCACGTCAAAACTCTTTACCCTCAGGGTAGGAACGGTGTCGCGCCAAAACCCTTCCCTATCAGCTGTCTTTCACTTCTTAATTACTGACAGGGCAGATAGTGGTTGAGATCAGAATAACGATTAGACCCAGATTTGTTACAGCAACTGTTGTAGTGTCTCAGTGCCCTTCTGTGCCATGCCTGTATCAGTATAGATCAAAATACAAATTACATTTTCTCTGTGTAAATGTGCTTTTAACCATGTCTATTACGTCTTACACAGAAGAACCATTTAGTTTCGGCCATATAATAAATAATGTCTGTTTAGTGGTGTAGTTTATAATAGTGAGTTTGTATTACAAATGTGTTTAAAAAAAAGTCCATTTGTATGGAGTATGTATTTTAACTATTATTGTTCGTTCTTTGTGTGTCTCTTGGTCTCTATGAGGGCTCTCAATCTAATCTGTCTATTCTGAGGTCTCTGCTCTTCAATCTACTGTATATATGTGTGGCCGCTTAATACCTTCAATTGTTTTATGTCACAATGTATCTCACTATTGTCATGTCGATGACAGGCTGCTGTACATCTCAATAGCACCTGATGACTTTAGAGAAGGTTATTACCTTCTACTACCTTCCACGTCTACTGGATGTCTACAGCCCCAAAAAAACAAAACCCAAGTTTCTTGTAGGTCAGGCCTATTCAACTGGCGGATCATTTTGATCCAGCCCACAAATTATTTATTAGAACATAAACAATCGTAATCAATTTTCCCTGAAAAAAAGCTGTTTCTGAGCAAGAATGAGAGCCAGTTCAATTTCCTCCAATAGGAAACCGTTTTATCCACTCTGTCCCACCCCTACCCATGACCCTGCATGCCCTCTGTGCACACGCCAACGCCTGTCTCTGCTGTGGCAAAAAGTTTTGAGAGCTAAAAAAAAAGTTTGGAGAGCTAAAATGTCATTGTCCACATTGAAAAGGCCAAAGGTAGAGAATGAAAATCGACAATTCAACGAGGAGTAGACTGAAATATCTATTTAGTAATGTGGGATCAAAGCCCATGTTTGATCTGCAACCAGGCAGATCACAGTAACAAAAGACCACAATCTGAGAAGGCACTGCATCACACATCACTCGCACTTCAATGGAACATATCGATGGGTTCAGATGCTCATCGAATCAAAGTGCAGAGCCAACAGAGGGTTGTAATGGCCCAGTCATGTTCGAACAAGAGAGAAGCACCATAGCCTCCCTCCGTGTTGCATGGATTCTTGGTTAAAAAAAAGAAACCCTTCCCAGATTCTGAAACAGTGAAAGACTGCATGCTAGCTGTCCTTGAAGGTGGAGTGATCGATGATCAGGTGAAGAAGAAAATCATTTCGTCTATCTCAGAGTTGAAGCTTTTGCAACAGATGTATTCGAAACCCTTTTGGATTAAAAAACAAGCGGAGGTGATGTCGCTGATGTCAGAGTTGTGCATGTTTGTATGATTCTTTGATGGAGAGTGTTTGAGAAGATGTGCTTGGACTTCTGTTGTATGTTAATAACATGATCACTTGTTGCTTGATGTAGTTATATATCAGGCCATTTCTGTTGAATGTTAATAACATGATCACTTGTTGGTAGATTGAGTTATGGCTGAGGCCATTTATTTTGATTGTTAATTTGAATAATAAGATTTAAATTAATAATAAAAGTACTTGTAGGAGATTTTTACAGCTTCAATGTTAAAAGGTTCAATGTCTTTAAATCTGCCACATTAATGAAATCAGTTTTAAATGTATCTTTTGAGGTGATTTATTGAAAAATGTATTGATTTATTGGAAAAATGCAAAAAGGATAACATAGGTCTATGTAGAAATGTATAAACCGACTGCTATATTTAGTATGTTGGATAAACAAATTGTGAATAAACACTCTTAGTTCTCCTTAATTTTCAATTTAAATAATCTGACCCTCATAAGAAAGTAGTTCAATAGCCCTGTTGTAGGTACTAAGGCACAGAGACAGGGGGCTTGGCTTTTTTTTTTTTTTTTTTTTTTTTCCGTAGCCAGTAAGCAGGGGTATTTTTCTAGAAAGGTTTGAAAAACCATGACATTAAATAGTACAGAGTTCGCCACACCCAGCTTTGATTTCCGCTTCCAGAAATGCTGGTTTCTATTTTGGACGTGCATTATAAATGCTCCACATCAGATAGGTGGAACATTTATAGGCTACGGTCACAGCAGCCTTTCAAAGCCATCCTCTATCAAAAACTGAAAATCTGATCAATTATGGATCACAAGGAGCAACATATTTTACTCCAACTGGGAAAGGGGTCATCTTATATGGTGTGTTGACATGAATTATGAATATCAGCACTTATAGTCTATATAAAAGTAATGCCGTCAAAATTGCAAGAGAATATTCATTTTCAATATTTTGTAAGCCAAATAAACTGCTGCAGGGCTCAGTGCCAATCAATTTGATATGTTCTGTGTTCTCCCTCAAACAAACCAAGCCAAAGATTTGTACAAGAGGTCAATCAGTCCAGCACGAGTAGAAAACCAACGCAACCTGGCTCCTTATTAGTATTCAAAAGTGATAGGCAAGGAAAGTCAAAAGACGTGAAAAAGCTGTGCTTACGCAGCGTTTTCTCAGTGGTGATCACAGCAGAAAATAACAAGGTATGACATATTGTAGCACATCTATTCCATGGTACTATCTGTTGAATGCAAGTTTGGTGTTTTGAAGCATTAACAATGTAGCAATAGCAGCAGAAACAGCACTCCACGGGGATCCATGTCAGTGTGCTGTAATTGCTATGCCAGCTCTACCTGCTTAAGTGTGCACACTTGTGCGGGAGATATACATGGACTGCCAAGGTTTTCCTACAAACCACGTAGTTCTACCTTTTACGCAGCACTAGAGCATGGGCACACAACTCCACGGAGTGCTGCACCTGGCACTGTGTTGTAATGCATCCCAGTGCATGTAGTGTGCAAGCCATAGAGGCCAGAGCCACACCAAGCGTTATCTATCTGAATAGCCCATTAGACTGAAGGACATGCAACAACATTGTTATTATTGCATTGTATATCAGAAGGGTGATACATGTATACAAATGCCAGTGTATAGATTTCATGTGTGAATGGATGGAGATATTAAGTCTATGAAAGCTTCAACTGCAAGTTGGCTTGTGTTCAATGGGACCATTCAGTGGTTTCTTTCTTTTTTTAATGATAGATTATAATTTAATCTATGTAAGGAAAGGGGAACAGGTGTTACAATTAGTGTCTTACATGCACCAACAGGCGTATTTCACATTGGTGTCATCAAGAAGACCACAGGTGTAAACAAGTAACTTATAAATAAATAAGTAATTATGTTCCACGTTGGGATGCCAGAGCTCATTTTCCATCTAGAGCAGTGTTTCTGAAGAAGAAAATATGAATCCCTGAAACAAATTGATATGATTTCACCTTCATCCTGTTCTCTTCCCCATCCCTGCCAGACTGTCCCCCCACTGTTCTTGAGGAGTTGATCAAGAAGCAATTGAGGGGTTGGGATTAGCATTAAATGGCCCTTTTTTGTGCAACAATAGATCCTCCACAGACCAACTGGTGTGAGTGTCAATCTCACCTAGGTATCACATCCCACTAGTTGATTCAATCTAGACAGGGCGTAGGCAGTCTGTGATTGGCTTGTTCTGATAAAGATAACTCAATAGGGAATATGGGGGTTGCACCTTTTGCATTGTATTAACTAGAAAACAGGTAATGATTGGAAGACCTTGATAGCCCCACCCTTGATGTGTTTTGATATACTGTTGTATGTGTGAAATTAAGAAGAGAAGGCATCCTGCGTGAGCCCGTGAAACACATAGGCATCTTAAGGAGGACTGCGCTGGTTGTTGGGGTATCCTGCGTGAGCCCGAGAATAAAGGATTGGACATTGCGTCTTGACTCCGTGGTCTATTTGGGACAAAGGACTTGGAAACTACACCGTGATTTGAATCAATCCTCAACAGTTCCCAACCTCTGACTTTAAATTGTCATCAAGAACTTTCGCAGACTACCTCATATAAATGGTAAAAAATAGATTAATACACATGCAGTGTCTGAGCAAAGAGTGCCAGCGCCCCCTTTATACACAATTATTACTGCAAGAAGGCCATGGCCAGTGGGAAACAGTGGAAAGAAAAAGTCAGCTTATGCTCCCAGTGTGTTTATTTAGCAAACACAAATTAACACAAAACATCAATGGAAAATATTACAATGGAAAACATATGATGGAATGCACAAAGCAACATTATTTTTGAAATAATATCAAGCCATTAACACTATATTTACTGAACAATATTTATAATAATAATTATTTTCAATGATATACTATATTATTTTTTCTATTATTGTACATTTGTTAAGAATAAAATCTGACGTACCACCTGCAATACCACAGGTTGAAAAACGCTGATCTAGGCAAATTATAAGCAACTTTTTGAAAAGTTGTACTATTAAATGCTGTTGGCATGGACTGGCAGTGAGTGGAACAAGAGCTTACAGCAACAGTTGAAATGTCTTCATGGTGGGTGAGTTTCAAGCCATGTCAGATTATCCACATTTGATGTGGATGTGTGTAAGTAAGCTTTACTTTAACATTAACAGAAAGGTTTGGTCTGTGCAGGAACACAACACAACAGAAAATGTTTTTGTTCCTCATTTGATCTAATACAGCAAGGCTTCAGGTCAATTTTTCCTTTTAGTGTCCATGTTGAGAATGAGTAAGCATCAGTCATTTTTTTGCTCCTGGTTTGTTTTCTTATATTAAGCATTTCTAGTCTTTGCCCGAATCCACCCACGAACACGGCAGTAGAAAGGTAGGGGAAATAGCTACTAAATCATTCACTGTATATAATGATGCATACAGAGAAGTACACAGATATGGCTCTTGAAGCCAACACTGTGACTTAATGTCACTTTGTCAGGAAGTGTCAGAAACCACCTGCAGCTGAATTCTGGAGACCTCTAAGGGATATGCACTGAGTGAGACCACCCACATATTACCCTCTACAAGAGAACACAGATGTCCCAAAGCAAATGGCATGGTCTACAACACGTTTAGATGCTTCTTCTCATAGTTTTGTACAGCAATCATCATACATTCAGTTTTATTTTTGTCCATTTTGTTATTGCAGGTATTTATAATGTGGCTTATGTTTAACATCCAATATGATCAACGTGTTATAGATCCCAAAATATTCTTTGACTTCTTTCTTTTGAAATATATATACAGTATAATACTGACCAGGTTCAAGAGCTACACTATTCATAATAATGGCATATTAATGACTCATTCTTTTTCTGGTTCTGATAACAGTGCAGTCCAACAGGCCAACAGTTAAGTCTTCAGAAAACCACTTAAACATGTACAGAAAAGGTCCATTTCATAATGTCGTGGAAACGTCCACTACACACTATAGTGTGTAGTGGACGTTTCCACGACATTCGTGGTCGAGTTCATCTCACTAATTAGCTAATTAGTGAGATGAACTCAACCACTCCGGAAAATACCACTCTGAAATGTAATCTTTAAATACAATTATAAAAAGATGTATTCTGCAGGAGAACAAGAGCATCCGCAAGGCATGTACCAACATTCTCAATTATCATTCTCAATCGTTCTCCCCGAGCTACTCTCAGGGGCTTCACTATAGAGGTTGTTTTGAGACACACAGGTGATAAGAGCAAAAAGGCAAGCTGACCTCGGCCTTCTTGGGACCAGCTGGGATCGGGATCTCTGTGAAGCACAGAGAGACAGTTATGGCGAGAAAGTAGCATAGGAGTTTGAAAAACAACTGAGTACACATTCTCAGAATTAAACTGAGTACGTACAATATATTGTAATTTTTCATTACAATAATTATCGCCAAAAGTCATCAAAGCCGATCTCAAATGTCATTTTAAAAAGTCATTATTTACATTTTCTAAAATTACATTTACAACAATGGAGCAAGAAGCTCTGCTTTTCTTTTTAAGAATTGGTTGCAAGATTATTTATATATTGTATTTCGTAAAAGTAAAAGAAGAAAGGTTGTAAGGGTGTGGTATTATTGGAGCCTGTAGTGGAACCCAGGCCAATGTGAGACAACTTAATAAATGAGATACAAGAATACCGGGAGAACAAACCGTCCTATCCATGGTCACACAACGATTGTGGCATTTGGAAGCATCTCCATATCTCTGTCCAATAGATAAGCCCACTTTGCTAGGCTCTGAATGTTTTATGAGTGGTCATTAGGTTTCGGGGGGCTGTCATGATGTCATGCTATGCCGTTTTTAAGCCAACACCCCCTAGAGACGGTGTCATAGATGTGCCCAGTTATTTCACCACTTTCAAGACCGTTAAACCTGCTCATCCACACAGTGATTTATTTTACTATGAGCCACACACCAGAATATCAAATATTAAAACCAGATAGTATTACGTTTTTATCATCTTCTAGTACGTATAAACTGCAAGTATGTATAAACTCCATAGCCTATATCGTATCTTTGTGCAAGCTATATTGTTGTTTTTCTGTGTTTTTTTCAGCATTACATTTCTGCAGCAGACATTGAATAGACTTTGCCAACATGTTGGCATGATTCAGCTATGGAGACATCACCATGCACAGATAACTTTACATTGTGAATCTTGTCTGTAGTTATATGTGAAACCTTTGTCCATCATGATTATTTAAACAGGGTTTCTTGTTTTGTGTTATGTTATGCAAGTGTCATGCAGTGTCATGTTATGTTATGTCATCATGTAGTGTCAAATGTAATAATTTGTTAAATATGTATATTCAAACAATGTATATTCATACTGTCATTCTATTGACAGTATCAGAGTGGACGTATAAATATAGAATATAGAATATAAAATTTAATTGAAACACATCTGCTAATGTTAACAACAATATGTGCCATATTAGTTTCATATTTTCATTTCATATTTGCACAATTAACAGCTAATCATAAAATCGGTTGTTTCCATCATTGGCAGCAATACCTCCACTTGTGCTAAATATGCTGTTGACATGAAAACAAGTGAAACACGCCTCTCTGGAAGTGACATGCATGCAAGTGCCCGTTGGATAACTAAACCGCTTTCTGGCATCATCATTTCTCTGACAGATGCCCAGTGTAGAGCCATCGATGTGTGTTTTCATACAGCTTTAGGGAATGACACAAAACATGACACACTCATGCAACACACTCCACATCAGCCATGCACACTGGGACAAATGTAATCACACTGAAGGCTGATACATACTCCGCAAGAACAGAGAAATGTGTTCGTTTTCTCGAGGTGGCAAGAACAAGAACAAAGTTCGTTCTGGCCAGGACATTTCATACGAGAAACTCAAGTGCATAACTCCTGGGAAGTCCTCCCACTTCCGCGCCGGTGGAAGCGCATTAACCACGCCCACTTCAAATTGACCAATCACACAATAGGTCTCGGACACGACACGAGAAAAATGTTCTGCCCGGATGATGTGTCGAGAACAAACTGCGAGAACTCTCGAACCAGGGCTGCGAGAACAAAATGACGTCATTATTTTCTCACAGCCCTGGGAGACAGAACAAATGTCTTTGTTCTTGCGGATGTATGTATCAGCCTTGACATCTGACGTATCCCAGAGAGAGATACTATCATAAGCCTTAACTTTAACAGAACTAGATATATAATGTATTTACATACTGCACTGAGTTTGATGCAGGCAGCAAGGCTAATACAGACCATTACGACCTTCTTTGTTTTCATATGGTTGATAACAATGGAAAAGCCTCAGTAGAATTTGTAACAACTTTTGTATTGGATCATAGGAGTCCACCTTGATGTCGATATAAGCATTAAAGCCTATACGCATTTTTAAGCCACACCCTTTTCCAAATTCATTGGTGGCTTTGTTTTTTATGTTACATACTTCTCCTCTTGTAGTTTGGTAGGTATTGGTCCATAGATGGTTTGTACCAAAGGATTTTCGTCAAAAAACCTAGGATCCTTAGGGATTTTAGTGTTTTTCACAAAATTCAAAATGGCGGAAAATCTATAAGACGGAAGTCATAGGTTCTTGAGGCAAATGTGTTCACCATGAGAAGACACATATGGATGCAAGTCTCATGACTGTAGGTTAAACTGGTCAGGAGATATGCTTGTTCAAAGTCTACATTTTCAATCGATCGCTGTAGCGCACCCTATGGTCCGTTTGATGATAATTGGCTCAAGTTAACCTGCCTTTTGGCTCCTTAAATTTAATTGGACCAATTTGGGCTTCTGGCGGCCATGTTTTTTGGGTGATCAACTTCATCTTACGTGAGCAGTTAGAATCTTCACCCCCAACCGTCCCAAAGTTGGTTGCACTCAAATCAGACATTCGGGCCAGGAACTGTGGTCATTTTTGTCACCGGCCACGCCCAATTTTATGCCACACCCCGATTGCCAAAAACTTGATGTCATCTTGTTCAGAAATGTGTTAAGCCTAAACGCGTTTTTAAGCCACACCCTTTTCCATATTCATTGGCTCCTGGTGGACATCCCTTATAGAGCATTGGTAGGTATTGGTCCATAGATGGTTTGTACCAAAGTTCATGACTGTAGGTCGAAGGGGTCAGGAGATATGCTTGTTCAAATTTTACATTTTTACGATTGCTATCACGCCACCATTTGGCCAGTCAGTATTTTGTTTTCTGCCCACCTTCACCCTCTACCATTGTGGAAAGTATCATAAAATGCGGTTTTGGCTGTGTAGGCCATTCTGGCAGAATAATAATAATAAAACTAACAATTACAATAGGGTGCCTCGCACTCTGTGCTTGGCCCCCTAATAATAATAATAATAATAATAATGATGATAGGAAATGATTTGTTAATTTGATACCACTGGATCAAAGTAATCATTCCTTAAATATTACAATCACAGATGCTTGCTCTTAAAAACTATGTGACTGAAAGGTGAACTAAAACATGGTCAGCCCAAGCTTCCGCATAATACAAAAACATGTTCACACACACACACACACACACACACGGATACAAAATACATTCTGTAATAACACACTAACACACTGTTCTCCTGAAGCTCCCTGTCATACAAAAGCTAATTTTCTTGAGGTGTCCCTTCTGTTGTCTGGCCAGAGGCATACACACACACACACACACACACACACACACAAAGCATACTCACAAACAAAGCACACACACACAAACACATCTAGTCAGTCCAGCACTACAACTCAGAACCAAGCATGCATGCATGCTATGAAGATAGTTAGAATAGTTTCTAAAGAATGCTCATCAGCAATCCCTTTGTTCACGATGGCTGAAGTGCTGAGTTGGCAAAATATGAAGGAGATTAGCATAGCACCAGCTAAGTATTAATAATGACATTACCTGGGAAGATACATTATAAGAAATACCACATACTGGTTTAGCATCCATATTATTAATATATTAGGCCACCTCTTTTGCTCTTTAGTCTCTCTCTTTCAAGATTTAAAGGGATTTCTTCATACTCACACAACCATACACACACAGGCACACACA
>OMKN01017278.1:9488-20836 GCA_900302345.1 Melanonus zugmayeri
TTGGCCGGTAATGTAATTGTTTAGTTTGATTTAATTGCAGTCATGTGGACTACATGTTTATTACATTTGACAAATGGAAAAACATCTGTCTTTTTGCAATAAACACCACACATCATCGGTTGTTAAATTAGTTGAGCGGCCTTTGGTCTCCATGACAACAGGCGTGCGCATGACTACATGAGCGATCCTGTGATGGAATGTGGTCCACACTGTCCAACACTCTGATCACGTGCCCTCACAAAACCTTCTTTGAAAGTGGCTTCTGTGGTCGCATCTAAACAACCAGACCAGTCCAGTACACAGAGAACACCACCTGTAGATCTTATTAGTCATCTAACATGCAGTTATTGTGGATTTTATTATGAAAGTGTGATTATATTGCATCCCTGTCTGTGGAAGCCATAGCGCTTGGTATGGCGATGTATTACTGTTGTGTATTTCGCTGGTCCTTCATCGTCATCATTGGCTATATCGTTTTTATGGCTCTGGCTTTAATGGTGCTTACCCATGTGGTGCAGGACTTCATCATAGTGATGTGTCTGTTGGGCTGTGTGGGCGAGAGTGCTGCTGCTGTGCACCAGAGAATATCCCATATGTCTGGGTTTAGCCTACTCATTGCAAAATGGTTGGCACATTTGGTGCATTAAGATGTATAAATGCATTCCCTGTCTACCTGTAGTATTTACTTTTATTTAAAAACATTTATATATATATACAGTATATATATATATTATTTGATGGGATTTGGTTTCTTTATGGACAGCACAGTGAAGACGGACAGGAAAGTCGGTTGAAAGAGAGAGAGAATTAATTGTATTGCCCTACATGGTTAGTGCACTAGCGGGTTGAGTGGGAGAATGGATCGCTCCACAGGAGACGCGTAATCGGGTGTAAAACCAAGAAAGAATTTGTTGAGTTAATGTGATCTCATCTTATTTCTATTTTGAGTTTTGATGTATCCTTAAATGAATTTAATGTGCGTTTCTGTTTGTGCTCCCATGTTATGGGACTTACGGTATTTTTGTTCTGTACGTGACTGTCATGACTCTGTTTTACGTTGGCGCCCCCTATTTACGTTTTGTGCCACATGTGTTTTCTGTGGTGTACAAAAGGATACTTACCAGAGATGTAAATGAAAGGAAAATAAACAGGAAGAAATACAACAGTGTGTGTTAATCCCTTCATCAACATGGACGAAGATGTAGGAATCGCAACAGAATTTTGCATTCATTTTCTTTACAAACATGCCATGTTCGTCCTCAACTGAAAGGTTAGGATCTATCTATCATTGTGATCAGCGGGTGGCTAAGAGATTAACTTTCTCAGTGGATCTGTTATGTTGGGATCCTGTCGTACTACTGTTGATAAACAATGTGCTGTGTAAGTCAAATGCGGTCTTGATTATAGACATTCATTTTAGGTTTTAAAGACGCAAGGAAATGAAAAATGTCTTTTCAACCATTTTAGGTCACTTCCCTGGTCATATTGGGCACCTATCTAACAATATATGCAAAAAGAAAATCCCATTTCCAAGTATTCTTATATCAAAATCCTATCAATTTTGTTCTAGTAAAACAAAATATGACGTATTTCTACGGGACATAGTACCTTGCTAGTCTTTTTCTGACGCACTGAGGTCCGGATATGATGCGCTGAGGTCCTGACCATTTCAACCAATCAGCGCGTACAGACACAGGTAGTAGGCGGGTAGCGAAGAAGAGATTCATTAGCCCGCTAGCCATCAGCAGCATGGTACGTCGGTGTGTCTTTGGATGTTCGTCTATGGATCAAAACTTGTTTAGCTTCCCCAAAATACATTGGTTACAGCCCATGGTTGTAATGTATTCATTTTGAGGAAGGTGGTATATGTGATTTTAGAGGCCACCCATTATTTGACTTTTTTGACGACATCGGCAGTTATGCAGCTGATGTGTCCCGATTTTTAAATAAGTATACAAAGTAGAGCAGACTGCAAACTATGCTCAACACTGACTTTTGAATGTGTGGTTCACTACATTATATACATATCATTTCTCACCAGTCATAAGCCGTGTAATAACCGGCGTGCGGATGCACACGTGTACGTTGGCGATCGCACCATTTTCATAAACAATGCAGATACACCGAGTAAAATCAGCGTAACCATTTATTCTATACATACAGTACACACAATACAATAACAGGGGTGATGAAGGTGTAGACGGAGGCAAATAGTCCTCTACAACGGAATGTAGGCTAGCATCCAAATCAGCTATTTCACTTTCAACGTTCCACTCCATGTCTGCTATGACACGCCCACTTTTCAACGATCGAATCAAACTCCTCCCAACATTATGTCCCACCCAATATTGCGAGGCCATCGGTTCGATCGGCTCTTCCAAGATCTGGCCCGAGATTTGGCCCGTTTCAACCTGAAATATGTCACATGAAGGCAGATCTATGCTCTAGAATTTCCACTTCTGCTCGACTTTAAACCAAAATGAAATCGATATTTATGTGCAATATATTTGCGGAGCCTTGGTGGAATCAGTGTAATCGTTGTCCCCTAGGAAACCACAGCAATTGTGTGGACACCCCCATATATATATATATATATATATATTAGGGGTGTAACGGTTCACAAAATTCACGGTTTGATACGATACAGTGGTTTCACGGTTCGGTACGTTTTCGGTACATCGAAAAAGAAGAAATGCCAGAGAAATGCCCTTGATAAAAAAAACAACTATTTATTAAAACGTAATTTTTTTTTGTTTTTTTTTGCATGTTGGTAAAGCCTGCGTTTTCCACTGCAGAGTATGGTCTCATACTCTGCATACTCTACACATACTCTATACATACTTTCTCTATATATATAAATAACAAAACAATGAGCTCCTGTTGCATTCTGACTTCCCATCTTTTCCTGCCTTTGTCTCGGCCATGCCTTTGTTATTTATTTACTCACACTCCTATCTTCATCACTCCCACCTTGTCTCTCCCCTGTCTCCCCTGCAGTGTTGAACAGCAGCTCCCTGGAGGAGCTGTGCATTCGAGACATGAAGATCCTCCCCAACTACAACTCCTCCTACCTCCCCATGATGCCTGATGGTTCCGTCCTGGTCATGGACAACGTCTGGTTAGTCTCCAGGATTCACTCATTTATGATTGTCATTTGTCCAGCATTTAGTTCGGCGAATCTGCTTATTTACATTGAGATCGTTTTAAAAAAAGCATGGATGATTCCATATTATCTAAAAAGTGCATCCTAAAGATGTTTCAGATGTAATTTCACGAGTTGAGGCAGGACATTTAATTCAACTCTGCCCTTGTGATTAATCTTCTGACTTTGTTTCTAATCTCCATCCATCTTTTGTCTTTTCCGTCCAAATCAGATAACTTATTGGATTGTTCTGCAATCTAATAACAAGCAAATATCTGTTGTCAAATAATAATAGACACCCCTGTGTTTCTCCTCCACCACTAAGCCACCGTTCAGCTGAGGTCGCCATGGACTCCTTCCACCGGGTGGCGAGCAGGGCATCGCGCCTACCCAGCATGCTCTCTGCCTTGGAGGAGCAGAACTTCCTGTTCCAGTTGCAACTGCGAGATCGGCCTGAAGAAGACTCAGCTGAGGTGAGAGAGAGAGAGAGAGAGAGAATCATGTTGAGCATATGAAATAATCAAATTTAAAAAATAACAAAAAAACGTCAATGGTTTGTTTGTACATGGAGACTAGGACCAGAATATTCCTGTCTATTCCTGACAAGAAATGGCAAGAAAGGCAACAATCGTGTTCTCCGGTCCTATTGTCTCTCAACACTTACCCTCAGAACCATAGAGCTCTGTCGTCTAAAAACACATTAAAAAACAAGACACACAGAGTCCGCCTGTTGTTTAGCACCATAAACCGTATGCAAAGTTCCTTCCCCGCACCCCCATAGTCCCGTAACATCCCATAGTAACAATTTTTTTTGCATAAGGACGGAAGTCTGGATGAACTATATATATAGCCAGCGAGGAAGACAACACTAACATGAATAGTGAGCGATAAACGACTGTTGCTGTTAGCAGCGGATCAGCTTAAAAGAACAACTAAAGCATAAAATAATCTGCTTAAAAGAACAACTAAAGCATAACACAATCTGCTTAAAAGAACAACTAAAGCATAAAATAATCTGCTTAATAGAACAACTAAAGCATAACACAATCTGCTTAAAAGAACAACTAAAGCATTATTAACAATCTGCTTAAAATAACTATGTGGAGTGTGTGTGGTTGGTGTCTGGTTTAAGCAGCCTCACCTGGCCCGAGTCAGACTGGTTAGACTCTGGGACTGGGTGAGGATGCACACCGGAAAGTGTTTGATAGTGTAACCCTGCCCATTCGAAGTCTCCCGGTCTGCAGGTCTACTCGTTCTGTCCGGGCGTTCCATAATCCCATGATCACCTGCAGGGACTGCGTTTTTGGAAAAAAATAGGCAATTGGCAAAGAAAAAGTATTTCTAATGAATGGAAAGCTGCCAATCTATGAAACAAATCCCACCTGTGACACTGAGTTGTAATATTTCAATTTGGTATCATGTTATAATATATAATATGTGTATAATAATATATATAATATGTATACTATGTTATTAGGCGTCCGGCCAAAATAGACTGGCCGCATATTTTTAGCAGCGTGGCGAGACGCTTCTGAGACGTGGCCGCGATCGGCTCCAGCAACCGCGACGCAGCCGGAAAGTGACGCACACCCGCCTGGTGGAATTGAGATTGTGAAGCAGCGGCGGCAATTATTTTGAAGCGTCGCGTTGCCGCTGCCAAATGTATGTAGCGTAAACCCTGTACTACCAAATATCCTGTCAGGAAATCGGCTTAAAGGAATAGAAGGAAATCGATAGACTGAAGTTATGTGAGATTGCAATGGATTTCATGGAGCATCATTTTCTGATGCTTAATGCGCACCGAGACAACCCTTAATAACATAATTAGAAGTCAATGACAGATTTCTGTTCTGTCCATCACTTTAAAAAAAGTTAAAACAGAATTGAAATATTTTCACTGACTTGGATCCTACTGCTGAATGTATAGAGCTGAATGTGTCACTTCTTGGTTCATTGATCTCCACGTGGTTGGATTGTTGCATTTTGCTCCAGGGTCTGGAGCTGCCCCTTACCGCTGTAGTGCAGTGGTCCACATCCAGACGCCCCTCTGCCAGGTAACTCGGGGAGGGGGCATCTCTTCTGTTACTGTCAGACTTCTATCATTTTAGGCTTCACTTTGTAATCTTGCATCCGTCATGCCTTACGACCCAGTGACATTTTGGTTATTTTCTTTTTTAAATCATTACATTTCTATTTTCAAAAGGTGAAAGGAGTTTATAATAATTGTTTTGATAATGACATTTCTATAGAGGTGGTGTTCTTCAGCATGTTGACCCATGACCTCTCCAATAGTGTATTATTATAGTATGTTGAGTATTATTTCTGGCTTTGTCATATCATCATTATCATGCTGATGTGAAACACACAAAGAAATGAATCCATGCCGGTTAAATACACTGCGACCCAACCCATCCACCCACCCGTCATCTCTCCACCCAGATACATCAGCACCCACTACTCCCTGCCCAGTGTCCGCCTGAACTGCCCACAGCTGGTGATGACCGCTTCCTGTCCCGGTGCCGTGCAACCCCGCGAGTGCTTCCGGGTCAAGTACACGCTGCTGAACAACCTCCGGGACTTCCTGTCCATACGTCTGGTCTGGACGCCGGAAGGCAGGTGGCATTTTCCTCCTTTTTTATTGTCCATATGCAAGCATACAGAACATGCAACATGATGATAGGTGGTTTTATACACAATAACAACAAAAGACATTGAACCTGTAAAAATCTGCTACAAGTACTTTCATTAATTTCATTCATATTATTCAAATTAACAATACAAATAAATGGCCTCAGCCATAAATCAATCAAGCAACAACTGATCATGTTATTAACATTCAACAGAAATGGGCTGATATATAAATACATCAAGCATCAAGTGATCATGTTATTTACGTTCAGCAGAAGTCCAAGCACATCTTTTCTTCGTCAACAGCCAGCGACATCACCTCCGCTTGTTTTAAAGTGTCTGGACACCCAAATCCACAAAAACCTTCTAACTATGTAATTTAGGGTCTTATGTACACTCTAGTAAGCACCTAAATAGTATTAGACATTAGTTTCAATCCATGTCTGAAAAATGTTCATTTACGTTTTTTACTCGTTGCTGATGTTGTATTTGAATTGGGCGGGATTATTAACTCCACTTATTTCGTAATAAGTGACGAACCAATCACAACATCAAAACTATGAACCAATCATAGAAGAGGCAAGATCCACGAACCAATCATATAAAATGTTGTCAGTTGTATATTGTATTTGTATATTGTATTTGTTCCCATTATGGTGATTTGTGCTTCCCTGGGTCACGTCTACTGCTGAGGATGACGTCATTCTTTAATTTTACAACTGAGCCGGACTTTTTAAATTAATTGTTTCTTTGTGTTGAAATGTACAGTGAGTTACAAAATGCTTTGCTATCCAGACGAAGCGAGCTGAGCCGCCTCAGGGTGTGTTTCGACGGCCAGGAGCCCCTCCGTACACCCGGGAGCCTCGCTACGCGCCGTCGGGGTGCAGCAGCCGGTGGACGACCTTGTGTCTCCGTCACGCTGTCCGTGTCTCCCGCTGCGAGTCAGGTCTCTCTGTCGGTGGCGGGTGCGGACGAGCGAGTGACGGCGGGACGCTTCTTCTCAAACCCCCAAGCTTTTCCCTGAGGCAAACACTGTGATAATAACCATTGTGTCAGACATTGGTATTTTTCAGATGGACAAAATTATGTTCTTCTTCGCCTTATCATCATTCACTACATCTTCAAGGACAGCTAGCATGCAGGCTTTCACTGTTTCAGATTTTTTTTAACCAAGAATCCATGCAACATGGAGGGAGGTACTCCTCTCTTGTTTCGAACAGGACCGGGCCATTATAGCTACCCTCTGTTGGTAATTCACAGAGAGGCTCTGCACTTTGATTCGATGAGCATCTGAACCCATCGGATATGTTCCATTGAAGTTCGAGCTCGGACCACAAACTGCTACTGGTTGTTCTTTACTGAAGACTGGATGGTGGTTGTGTCTATAGGCCTGTACAAGTCAATAAAACAACAGAAAAGTTTTGTAACATGCAGTCTCCTCCGTACACATGAGTCGGCAAGCCCCAAATATAAATGTTCAACTACGACCAGCAAAGTAACATTTACCTCCTCTCAGAAAGCATAGCGCAGGCTGAGCGTGGCGCAGCATTGACGTCGCAAACTGGGACCTCTTAAAGTGACAGTACAGGTATAACCACATAGACCACAAAACACACCTTGAACATAAACAAAGCAAGGGTTCTTCAATATTTAACAGGATTTGGTTTCAAGTTTCAAACATAAAAATAAAGATATAATTTCAGCTTGGTTACATGGACATGTACATTGGAACATTTTAGCTCTCCAAACTTTTTTTAGGCATTGGGGTTTGGTCTGATAAAATGGGAACATCATTTTGACAACCAGCAGATACGTTGCTATCGTTAATCAAACAGAACTGTGCACACCAATGTGAATGTGCGTGGGACGATGCGTGAACACGCCTGGCAGAATATTAATCAAAATTCTCAATGAGACAGCGCTGTTATTCAGATTTTCCCTCCTTTTTTTGTCATTACCCTTTCCTTCCTCGTCTTCATCGAGCATCAATGTATTCATTGCAGTAGGGCCTTTGGCATTGGACAACATACATGCTAAGTAGCACAGCATATACACACCGAGGTACTGTAGATGAAATGTCCTCTTTCCTGTGCCTTCTGAAACCATCTCCTTATTAGAACTGCCATTTTTGTGGATCGAAATAATGGTGTCTGGTCCCCTTGTCTGTACTATTTACTGTATGTTTCTCTTCCATGTTGTTTTTCAAAATGTTTTATCTTCATGCATTTTGTATCTAATGCATCTCACACTCCTTTCCCCTCTCTCCCCTGGCGCAGGCAGCAGCAGTGGCGGCCATCCGGGGGCCATCCCAGGGGGGCTGGGGGCAGTGGTGTGCCGGACCCCTCACAACGACCTCGGCCCCTGCGGCAAAGGCAGCACCCTCTCCTTCAGCGTGGCCTTCCAGATACTCCAGGCGGGCCTGTTTGAGGTACCCTTTTCACCCAGTTCACACAGAGGGGAAAAATGTTGCATTTCTCTCTCTCTCTCTCTCTCTTCTCTCTCTCTCTCACACTCACACTCTCGCAGCACAGGGAATAGTGTCACGAGCAGGGCTTAATTTGTGCCGAATCCTGCCGGTAAACTGCCAGTATTGTTCCGTTACCTATTTTTGCACGGATCCGGTATCTCTCTTGGTATAAAACCAAAAATAATAATAATATTTTCATTTACAGACCAATTTTCAAGCAATTTCACATTCTTTATTAGTTTTAATGTATTCTTAAAAAGTCGGGAGATGTTGGTACCAGCGAGTTCACTGAGTGAAAAGGTTGCTGGGTAATTAGGCCGCTGCTGTCACGTGCTGGCAAAAACCAGTAGGATTTTGAAGACTTCTGTTTACCCGCCTGGACTACTTTGGATTATAGAAAGCAACAAACGCAGTCATATCGTGAGTGGTGAACGTTTTTTTTAGATATCTTCCACTGAATGGTGAAATAATAGGCAGGAGGCAGAGCACTACATTCAAAAGGAGTCTATGTGCGCTCTGTTTATAGAGTAAGCCAAAGTTGTTTTGGTGGATCAACAGGGTGACAATAATGGCAACACAGGTAGGCTATTGTAAGCCCCACAGCTAAGCAAGTGGGCTTTGTGCTGTGAAATGAGTATGGTCAATTATAATTCCCATCGTTGTGGACATATAGTGTTGTTTACTAGGCTCCATTGTCATGTCAGAAGACATGTCACAATATTTTCTATCGGTGTGCTGCACATAGCGTTGTTATGGCACCTCCTGATTTACAAACTAAGCACTGGTCATGAGTGCCACTTGCCATGACTTTTACAAGTCATGGTTACTCTTTTTAAGTAAGCAAGTATTCGTACAAGAGTAACCAAAGTCCAGGATAATGGGAGGAGGAGGACCACAACACTGTAACTTTGCAGAGTGATGCAGAATACGTATACGTCACAAAATGTACTGTATTTTTTTGCAAGACTTTATAATACAGTAAAGCTTGGATCTGGATTTACAGGGAGGGGGAGGGAATCCCTGGGAGGAGGGATTCCTCTTTCTGCGTTCCTTCTCAAGGTTTCTTCCTTGATATTGTAATGTCATCAGAGGCAGTGTTAGCCAGTGGCTGGCATGATGGCCGCTGACCAAAAGACTACACTTCCCTCACTCCAGGAGGAGGGGTCCAGATGAGGGGAATATGAACTGATTGCTGGGAGGGAGTTGGGGAGGCAGGAAGAGACAGTTTTGATTTAATAATTTAATAATATCCTAACTCCTGTTTTGTGAATGCCCAGTCTGTATTTTGGAAGTAAATGGAATCCTTTTGAGTTGAAAACCATTGTTTGCTGCCTTTTTCTTTGTGTTTACCCAACCTACTAGTTAAAGAGGGAAGATCCCAACCTCCGACAACATTACAATATGTAAGGGGTATTTTGCTCTTTTGGGGGGCTAGGGTTAGGGCCCCGTGAAGCTCTTTGAGACTGTAACTGTGATTAAGGGCTATGCACATAGAATAGATTCTGTCCCCCTCTCTGTCTGACCAGTTGAGCCAGAACATGAAACTGAAGCTCCAGTTCACGGCGGTGCCAGCGGTGGACGGTAGCCCCACCAAGGAGGCCCGGGGACCGGGGGGGCTGGTGCCGTCAATGTCCCAGAGGAGCTCCCCCTCCAGCCCCCGTCCCGTCCGAGAGCTGCTGGAGCGCCACAGCCTGGGCCGCTCCCAGAGCTTCTCCCATGAGCAGCAGCCCTCCAAGTCCCAGTTCACCAGGTACGCCAGGCGCTAGGGATGCAAGAAATACCCAACAAATGATAATTGAATACACGGTCCAAATCTCAGTGAGTACTTGTTACACCCACACCGGAGCTTGGCTGGACATGTGTCCAGTTGAATTGCGTTTCAGTTATGCTATTGTTTAGGGCAGGGCAGCGTACTTGCAGATTGTGTAGAAATATTGACCAATCCAATCCAACTTTATTTATAAAGCACATTTAAAAAACAACAGAGTTGACCAAAGTGCTGTACAGTCAACAATAACAGTAACAATAAAAACACAACATCTTAAGATAAAAACACAAGGACCAGTATACACAGAAATAAACAATAGATCACAGAAAAAGACTCTCATGCTGGGTTAAAAGCCAAAGAGTATAAATGCGTTTTTAACTTTGATTTAAAAACAGGGAGTGTGGGAGCCATCCTAATGTGGAGGGGCAGCACGGTCTACAGTTTTGGGGCTATGGCTGAAAAAGCCTGGTCACCCCTGGACTTCAGCCTTGTCTTGGGGACCACAAAGAGCAACTGGTCAGCGGATCTTAATGACCTCGAGGGGGCATATACAGTGGTCGAATTGTAGGGGGGATGGGGGGGGATGCCATCCCCTTTGTTAGCAAATACACCAAAAACCATCCCCCATGTTAACTATGAACAAAAAGCATCCCCCTTGTTAATATCGAACCTGTGTGTGCAGCAGTGTTGCCACCTGTCGGGGCAACACTGGAATCAGCCACATAAAAGTGGTAGGAGATACCATGTTTCTTAAAAATCAGCCCCAGGGGGAGTAGATAAAGGGAGAAAAGGATAGGACCAAGGATTGAACCTTGGGGGACTCCACAAAGAAGAGGGGCAGAGGATGATGACCAAACGATAGCTCTATAGAGAGGAGTGCTGCTGCCCAACGGTTTTGCTTGGAAGGCCCATCTCCTGGCAGGTAGACACCGCTAGACACACGGGACGCATACCGGTGATCGCGTTTTTAGTTCACCGTATCACATCGCTAATTCAGAGCGTGAATATCTGTTTAATATCCAATATCTTTCTAACTTAAAAACGACGTTCAAACTGCATAAGCTGCTATTGAGATGTGTGATTGTTTTAATACACCACCACAGCAGTGATATGCTGCTATACGTTTCACGAGTACACGTTTGCACCCCTAACACGCACGCGCGCACACACACACACGCACACATATGTACACACTCGCACACACACACACACACACACACACACACACAGTCTTATGTCTTCCTGTAACCTTGACTTACTGGTTGAATTTTCTAGCTGACACATCTATAGAAACCCCTGACAAAACACCAGTTACTCACTTAGCATGCAATGCATGGTCAGAA
>OMKN01017279.1:11925-25048 GCA_900302345.1 Melanonus zugmayeri
ACTCTGATTGTATGGGCTCGTTAAAAAACGAGCTACTTACATTGTGCTTTCAATAAATACGACTGCATTGTTAAAAAATTATGAATTGTGTCTCAAATGATTCTAGTGGGGGACAGCTTTACTGGAGGGGGGGACATGTCCCCCCTGGGATTTCCGCCTATGGTTACAGGAATATGTAGGTAGGTTTTTTTCTACCGAGAAATTGACAGTTTACTCACTGAATTATACATCTACATTTTAGATGTATAATGCTTATTTAAGAAATTTGTGGACTGGCGGACTTTCTGGTGACATGATGATGTCATGACGCATTGCTGCCTTGGAAGTCGGTCTCAATCCAGACTCCTTTACAGGTACTGTAACTTCATACAAATACACTGCCTCCAAAGGACACTGCCTCGCTAGACAGCAAGGCAGCAGGTAGCTGCCTTCTGTTTGGGACACAGCCTATGTCCATATTGCAGTACCAAGAGTTACTTCCTCTTAATTGTGTCACTGACATGGTGAACAATTCTCGCACGTTCAACTCCATTTGAAGTTCAGAAGAAATGCTTCCTTCCTTCCTTCCTTGTCAAGGATATGTCACCACGACAACCCCAATTAGATCACAGATCTAAATTAATTTGATTTAGATTTTTTGAGATAATGTGCAAGATGGTTACAGTAGAAAATGAAGTGGCAGGCAGGCCACGGAGTCAGCTAGGCTAACTAGGTCAACACGGATAGTGTAGCTGAGTCATGCCAGCAGGTCAGCTGCTTTGCAACCATTTGCCTGCCCGACTACCCGTCTACTTGCTGTCTCCCTGCTACCCGCCCGACTGCCCTCCGCCCGCGGCCGATCCGCCGACTGCCCTTCGCCCGCTGCAGATCCGCCGCCTGCCCGACTGCCCTGCGCCGCTGTTGATGTGGTGTCACATCAACAGCACCCCATGACATCGCGGTGCTTAACACAGCCACCTCATTGGCCTACATCTTTTCTCATCAGCCATTTGGCCCTCCATATTTGAAAAGGGAACTTGAAAAAGGAATGGCCGCCATTACGGCCTACCTTCCAAAATGTTTGTGCACATACCCAATATTGGACACCTGGCCTTGGCTACACCATGGGACTCAGGAAAAGGATTGATTATAGAAGAAGAAAAAAAGAACCTTAAGTATGAGTATGCCTGTCGCCATCTACTGGAGATACAAGATGTATCATGTCAGCTCTTCCAGGACGAGATACGGTCGAGAGGATATATATTTCACCAAGATTATCCGCTTTGTGGAACAACTCAATTTGTAGGGACTGTCTGATTAAGCAATCGGAAAGGTTAAAGTCAAAATAAAATGAATGGCCAGTACGGGGATCGAACCCGCGACCTTGGCGTTATTAGCACCACGCTCTAACCAACTGAGCTAACCGGCCACGTTTGATGCTGTACAGCCTAAAACATCATAAACTCATTTGTCTATAGTAGATTTCCATAGTACATGTCCATTCATTTGTGTTTTTTTTATTATTATTTTTTACTATTTCTAACTTTCTTTTATTCACTTTTTTTCCGCTGTCCTCTTTGTACTTTGTAAATATACAAAATGAAACAGTCAAAACTCTCCAGATGACGTATTTAATGTGCGCCACGGCACCGCTACAGGAGGCGGTGCCGTGACGTATTTAATGTGCGGTGTATGTTATGTGTTGTTGATATCTTAGGTTGATACGTACTTGTTCATCTCCTAGAGAAAAACACACATACTGTTTATCGGTAAGTGTTGATTTGGCAGAATTAAAATGTTGCATGTTTATTTTGCTATATTTACTCACAATTTAATTGTCAATACCCCTTACCGCGTGTTGTGTAAGTAGCTAGATGTTCAAATGGTCTCTCACATAACGGCAACTTAAGGTTTGGCCAATAAGCGAATTAGTTCATCTCTAAATCTTTTTGTTGTTGTTGATGGAACAATCTAGTATTTTCAAGCAGCTCGAATAGTTTGCTTTTCTGTGGTTGGAATTTCTTATCATATCGATGCAATTTTCTCAGTTCAAAACTAGTTGCCGCGATTTCAAATATGTCCCCAAGCCCCCCAAAACCCCACAAATCCAATCGAATGTTTAGCGTGCAAGTGTTGCTTTGTTAACCTTAAATTCTGTGATTATTCTCTTACCTAGGTCAAGTCTCAAAAAGAAGTATGTGCAGTGTTGTTGAAGTAAATGTCAGCAATCGTCCTGCAATAACTGAATGGATGCACTAAGAGACTGCATTGCTATTAGGGATTCAGACTTGTAGCTAGGCTAGAGACGTGCAAGATGTTTTTATTTGACTTTGACTGATCCATGTAGCTCTCCACCAGATGATTGACACGGAGAGGAGGCCCACCGCAGGGCAGGCCAAGCATGCAGACCCCGACGGTAAAAACAAGGAGAGCGAGAAGAAGAAGAGGTCCCGCGTCAAACAGCTGCTGACCGACATCAAGAAGCAGGTGGACTTCTGGTTCGGTGACGTCAACCTCGGCAAGGACCGCTTCATTAAACAGCTCATCAGTGATTCGGGCGATGGATGTAAGTCTGCTTGTCAGTGGCATATATACCTCTACTAGTACAGTGGTTCTCAACCTGAAGCTGATATGGATGGGGGTGGCTCGAGAGTGCTGACTTATGAGCTATAGATCTTTGATGATACATTTCTGATGAGAGAAAATAATTGAAAAAGATTTGAAATGTCTGGTAAAAGTTCTGTATACGAACAGAGTGCCAAATGATTCATAGCCAAGCGCAAACTACTACTACTTGGTGTTGTGCAATGTGCATACGTTCACTGGGAACATTGGTATTACGGGCAGATGTTAATTGGGTTAAAACGATGTGTGTATGTGTGGAAGCAGATCTTGCATTCAAAAATGTAAGAAGTTTGGGGTCGCTGAAATATTCATGCAGTCAACAAAGTCCTAAATGTGTTGTGTTCCTCAGATGTGGATATTTCCGTGTTGACGACCTTCAACCGTATGAAAAGGCTGACGATGGACACCAAGCTTATTGCCCGGGCTCTGAAAAATTCAGCTGTTGTTGAGGTACTTTTAAAGTAGACGCAGAAAGTAAGAAAACGATTGGTGTGACTCGAATATGATGCACATCTCGACATCCACCATGCATAATTTAACATGTATATTTGGCCATGATTTTCTGTCATTATTTTTTCCTTTTTTAAGGTCAACCTAGAGGGGAATAAATTAAGACGTCAACACCCAATACAGGACGTGACAAAGAATGTTGATGGCTGCACAGTCTACGTGGTAAGGGCAATCATGTATTTTGCACATGACTCTTTAATCTGTGCCACACATGATGAGCCACTGTTTACTAATGCTTGACATGTTGTCATTGACAATGCAACGGAATGGCATTGTAAGACACTTTGGATAAAAGCACCCACTAAATAGCATCTGAAGAAAGCGTCAGTCAGTTTTAACAATGTCTATATTCCACAGAGATACACAAAAATATGAAGATATACATGAAACCTATTCCGTCTTTTTTTTTTTTTCCAGGAACTTCTGCCGAAGCGTGTGACGCACGACTGGATCGAGAGGGTGTTCGCCAAATGCGGCAATGTCGTGTACGTCAGCATCCCACGATATCAGTCCACAAAGGACCCCAAGGGCTTCGCCTTCGTGGAGTTTGAGAAAGAGGAGGAGGCGCAGAAAGCAATCGAGGTAAAACCACCAGTATTTCAATACTTGAATATTATTTATGTAAAGACTGTTGCTGCTGCTGCCGATCTTGGCCAGGGAAACTTTGGGAAAGAGTGAAATCTCAATGGGCCTTGTGTCCTGGTTAAGCAAAGTTTTTCATCTGACAGCTCCTGAATAACCCCCCTGAGGATGCCCCAAGAAAGACGGGCATTTTCCCCAAGATCAGAAACAAAAAGGGTGTTCCTATGCAGACTGACGACCCCCCACCACCACCAGGTACTTCCCACATGGACGCCAACTGTCACAAATTACTTACAAATTGACCGGCTAGAATCAAACTCGCCCCTTCTTTTTGTGGGCATCTCTTGCAGCGGAGGAAGAGGAGAAAAAGAAGCGGAAGAAGAAGAAAAAGAAGGAGGCGAGTGCCACACGGGCGGGTGAAGCCGGGGAGCTTAAGGTGAGGATGGAGGTGGAGGAGGAGCAGCAGCAGCCCTCGAAGGTGAAGAGGAAGAGGTCGGAATGCGAGGCTCCGGAAGACCGCCCCCGGAAGGAGACTGCGGTGAAACAGGTGGACAAAAAGAGACGGCGCTCCCAGACGGAAGGAGAAGAGCGGGAAGCAGACGTTCAGGAGGAGAAGCCCGCCAAGATGAGGAAGACCAGCGAGGTGCAAGCCGGTGACGACAAGGAGGTGGAGGCAGGAGTTAGCCAGATGGATGTCAAAGGTTAGCTCTGTTAGATGGCAAAATTGTTGTCTTTGGTGCCTGTATGGACAAGACAGTGAAGATGGACGTGAAAGTGGGTTGAAAGAGAGGGAGAGAATGAAACATGCACATGACGTTAATGTGCTCATCTTCTGATGAGATGAGCACATTAATGTCATGTGCATGTCTTTCTCTCCCTCTTATGCGTCCCTTTTGTTTTAACTTCTATGTTATTGTTTAGGTGACTCTTATCATCATATGTGATATGAGTGGTATAATTTCAATAATATAAGTTCATACCATGCAAGTTAATGGAGATTTTAAGAGGTGTGCATTCCAAGTTATCTGCAAGTGGCTTTGCGTCAAAGTTACACCAAAAATAAAAGTCCTACTCTGTACAGCTGCTCTGACCATATGTGTATATTTTCACGCTTCAGCCTCCATACAAAACGTGCATCTAATGGAATATCTGGAATACGGTCGTCGGCATGTTGTTCTGGAGTAAACATGTTGTGGTCTCTTTCAGTTGAGCCTGTTGAATGCGACAAGGGCGACACCGGGGTCAAGGAAGATGAGGAGGAGAAGGGCGACAGCTCGCTGCTCAAAGTCAAGAGGAAGCGAAAGAAGAAGAACAAAGAGAAGCTGAAAATCGGGGATGAGGTCATTCCACTTCGCGTTCTCTCCAAGTAAGCGCCTGTCAAATGGCCGTGGGAAATCTTTGTATAGAGTAGTGCGAGGGTTTTCTTGGATGGATGGATTTTCTCATTCTTTGGAGTGAATGATGGACTGATTTTTTTCAAATTAATATATCGTGGGCTCTGTGTTATGGTACCTCAACCCCTCTTTGTTTTCTATATGTTCTCCGTTATCCCCCATAAAGGAAGGATTGGCTGGGTTTGAAGCAGGAGTACTTGGCCTTGCAGAAGCGGAGCATGGCCTCCCTGAAGCAGTGCATCACTAAGATAGACCACAATGACAAATGTGAGTTTCTCCCAAAAGAAATGCCTCCATATTAAGCATATCAACTTGTCGATTTTTTTATTTAATTTTTTACTGATTGTTAAAGAATTAAAAGTGTGTGTGTGTATGTATGTATGTATGTATGTGTGTGTATATATATATATATATATATATATATATATATATACATATAATACATAATTTCCCTCCTCTAGCTGAGAAAAAAGTGGCCGAGAAAGAGATCACCGGACCCCAGTTCACGAGTGGAGTCATCCTGAAGATTACCGACGCTAAACCGTTACCAGGCAGAAAAATCATCAAGGTAGTTAATTTTGTTTACCAAGCTTACTCTTGACACTTTCAATTCAACTGTCAAAAACAATGTGCAAGGAAATTGTTTTCCTTATGTTTTTAAATCGTCCACTAAACAAGCTGTGTTCGCTAGACCAAAGCATCTAATAATTCGCAAGTTCCCAAATATCTAATATTATTATATCTCTTAAGGCTGTCAACTACAATGGGGAACAATGTTCACTATAATTTCTAGCATTACAATATCCTTTTTTTGTTCTTTTTTTTTTGCATTTAATTTTAGATCAAGGTACATCCACTGTGATTCCATACCAGTGCATGTTTTTTTGTGTTCGTGCAGGACGCCCTCTCCGAAATATCTCCGGTGGCCTATGTGGATATATTGGAAGGAGACAGTGAAGGTCACATCCGCTTCAAGACTCCCGAAGACGCTCAGGCCATCATCGACGCCTGCTCAGCCATCCACAAGGAACATGGTTGGACCCTAGATCTCCTCTCCGGTACGAGCTGCTCCTCTGAAATATAAAGCTCTTTTCTTATCCTTCAAAATATTTTACTTGCAGTTTTTTCTTTTTGTTAAAAGTGTTGGCAAGCCAAACATTTATTACTTGGCTCTTTTTTTTGGTCTTAAATGCATTTTATTTTAGGTGATCATGAGCAAAGGTATTGGCAGAAGATTTTGGTTGACCGCCAAGTGAAGTTGAACCGTCCAAGGGAAAAGAAACGAGGCACAGAAAAGGTGAGATTAAAAAAAGAAAAATAAGTTTCTGGTTTGAAATGCATCTTTGATGTACTAATAATCATCTAAATAGTATTAGACATTAGTTTCAATCCATGTCTGAAATATTTTCATTTACGTTTTTTAATCATTCCTGATTTTGGGTTTGAATTGGGCGCGATTATGCTCACAAACCAATCGGAGGCACTTCCCTCTTTGCTCACCGCTACTAGGGGAATCCTGGTTAGTTTATTTTCCTCTGCTTACTGATATGCTTAAGTTCAGCGGGTTGTCTCATCTGATCTGAGGTCGTATTCGAGAGTTGATTGTTGCATGGCTCCCCCAGGAGGAAGGCTGTTTGCCTCGGGGGGGAAAAGCTTGGGGTTTGAGAAGAAGCGTCCTGCTGGGAAACGGTGGGATGGTGCCTCGCTAGGCACTGTCAGGGCGCGGCAGCCGGTGGACGACCTCGTGTCTCCGCCACGCTGTCCGTGTCTCCCGCAGCGTGTCGAGGTTTCTCTGTCGGTGGCAAGCGAGTGATGGCGGGTCCCGGTGGGATGCTTCTTCTCAAACCCCCAAGCTTTTCCCTGAGGCAAATACCGTGAGCCTTCCTGCCGCTGCCTGGGGGCGGGGAGCCACGCAGCAATGAACTCTCGAATACGACCTTGGATCAGACGAGACGAACTGAGCCGCCTCAGGGCGCGTCTTGTCGTTAGGCACCGCCGGGGTGCGGCAGCCGGTGGATGACGCGCCCCAACGGTGCCTAGCGAGGCTCCCGGGTTCGTCCGGATAGCATTTTGTAACTCACCATTCAGTGACCAATTCAAATTAATTGTTTTGAGGCACGACTTCTGCCTCATCCTCTGATGAATCACACGGCTCAAACATATAGGGCTGGACTACACCGACTGCAGTGTGCGCCATGTCATGGAAATTATTGTTTGACATGGGCGGAGCCAGGGAGAAGTCAATCAAAACGGGATCTGACACGCCCACATGTTCTTGGCAAAGTCTCAACAGCAAAATTAGCAGCTTTTTTGATCTAGGTTTTCTAATAGCTATGAACGTTCTTTTTCACTCCGATTTTTGTGGATGCTTAATGAGACACCCAACTATGACATATTTTTTTATTATTTCAAGCCAGGTGTCCAGGGTCTTTAAAAAGTAACAGGTTAAGCATGTTCATCATTTGATCATCGTCATTTGATATTTCAACACAAATGTTTGCCTTTTCTCCACACCGGCATCTAAAGTTTAACTTCCCTTTACTTTTCAAGCTCATATCGAAAGCAGAGAAAATCATCATGGCCCGGGCAAAGGAGGCCAACAAGCACATCCACTTCCAAGATGTCTGACGATGGTGTCTTGTTGAATTTCAATCATTTTAGTTTTTATCTTGCAAGTTTATTATTACCGGGTAAAAGCCCAAACTATTTAAAATACCCAATCAAATGTCAATGTGGACTTTTGGCGATTCAAATGTTTTCCTAGTAGTACATGTTAAATATGAGTTAAAAGGCTACCTGTATCAAGAAAGTGCCACATTTAATGGTTGTTGAAAAGTTTTATTTTTTAATAGCAATAAACTGTTAAACATCAGCTGTATTTTGGCATTGACTTTTTTTTTTTTTAAGTTAATGTTATTAACTTTTTCTACTAAAAAGAAAAATAACAGCGAAGTTCAGGCAATACAATTGTGTACTTGAAATTGCAATTTGTGTGCCATATGCTGTAGTGCAAGTGTTCACATTACATTATCTGCATTGTATGAATGGTTCTTTAAATATGTCATTAAATAGAATTGAATATAGTTTGGTGTAAATAATTTAAATGACACATGACATACAATGTTCAGTAGTGTGGTCCATAATAAAAAAATTAATACTTTTTTCTTTAATGCAGTATAATACAATTTAAAAAGTACACACAATTGCATCTTATTTGCTCAAACTGTATCCACATGTATCCACACCATGTCATGTGCTGAGGTATACTTGTGTGGTCAAAGGCAACATCTAGAGTAAAGATATTTTGAAAAGCTCATTATTATTCAGATTTATTATTTATTGCTTGAAAGATGGAATGTACCTGAGCCAAGGCCCGATTTGATCCAAGTTTCGGTGCGGGGTCAGTGTCTAATCAATGATGGTGGTAATTACCCCCCAACTTCTACGACCGTCTTTGGACCCGCCGCCGAACACGACGGCTTCTCGGAGGCCTCCTCTGGCAGGGGGCTCGGGTTTGGCTGGGGCTTACAGCTGACCGAGCGCTGGGCAAACTTGGGCGTGTACGACGAGCGCATCGTAGTGATATTGGCGAAGGATCCCCTGAGGCGCTCCAGCTCTTGTTTTTGTGGGGCCATGGGGGGGAGGCGGTGGTGCACCGTGGCCCAGGCCTTGTAGTCCTCCTTCATGGTAGACGTCATGGGGGCCTCGAGTGGCCGCCGGTCCCTGACCCACAAGGCCTCAGGAGTCAGCCGTGCCGACTTGGCACGCTGGCATCCTTGGTGCTCCCCATAGTCTGCACATGTTGTGGAGATAAGTGCCATGTGGCCTGCGGGTGACCTGTACTCTTTGGCCTTTGCCTGGAACTTGGGCTGAAGGGGCCAGGTCTTGAATTGCTCCCTGAACTCTGTGGTGCCTTCAAACGCAGCTGGGTTTTTCTCCCATGCCACATTGGGCTTAAAGGACCTTGCTGTTTCAGACGGCTGCCTACCTCTGTAGTCCTGGTGGCTGGTGAATACCCGGGTTAGAGGAGTGCTGTTGGGCTGGTACGTAGGCCTTCCCATGGGTCTCCTGGGCTGCACTGGGTGCGGCACGTATTGTGACCGGTAGTTGGTGGTGCCGTCAAAAGGCGGAAGTTCTCGGGTGGGGGGTGGGGTCGGTTTAAAGCTCCCTCTAACCTTCACAAGGGTGCTCATGTGGGAGTAGCTGTCCTTGTGGGTCGTGGCATTGGAAAATGTTCCTCGGTTGACTTTCAGGTTGTCACGTGGTCTGTAAGGGTGGACCTTCTGAGGAGGATTAGTCCATGGTTGGAAATCATCTGTTAAAAAGACAATGACATGATTAGTTGATGTACAATTCCAACAACAAGCGATGTACTACACACAGGCATGGCACACTTACCTCTGTAGACCGAGTGAGATGCCATTCTTGGTCTCAGAGGTGATTGTTCATCTGTCTGACAAAAGGTGTATGGGCTCTCTGGGTCCCATAATTTGATACACATAGTTCACAATGTTTGCATTACATTACGCATCAAACAGCCTCCCTCAGTAACATGAACTCTTTTTAGATCCATCAATTCTTTAACCAGGCTTAAATAATATGCAAGACAATTATCAACCGACCTGTATTCGTTTAAAATGTACCAAAAATGCATATCTCGGAGGGTAGGACCTACCTGAACGCAGTCTTGACCGTGATGGGCCCTTCCCATGGCTGGCAGTCATGTGTGCTTTTCATGTGATTGGACAGCAGGTGTGCGGCGGCGCTCCGCAAATTTTTCTCTTTTCCTGTAGCAGTGGTGCTTCCTGAAACAATAAACACACATCGGTAGAGTTTAGAGGTTATATAGGCTATCCGAAGCATCGGATGTTTTCGTAACAGGTAATGATAAAGATGATGATTATTGCGGACACTCGCATCATACATACATTTATTTTGATTTAATATTGTTAGGCTATGCATTTGCAGACGGGAACAAACACATGCGAAGCGCCACGGCTCCTCCTGGCACACATAGGCGTTGACACTTTCTTTCGTCCCAGACATTTGCTATTATAACATGATCTCACCTCGTTCATTGACGTCGCTCACTGTAAACCAATCGTGTTTTGGTACACATCAATAGTATCGGATCGGGTGCGTGGATGTGCGGTGGTCTGTAATGTTTCAACGCTCCGTCCTTATTTACTCTCGCTGACGCGGCGTTGTGAATTATTGAGGACTAGTAGAAGAACACGAGTCGTGTTTATTTTTAAACCTTGTCACACCGTGAGAAGGTTTAAAAATAAACCTTCTCACGGTGTGATGCAGCAGGACGCTGCGTTTGATGATGAGGGCGCTGCTGGCCTTTTTCATATGAAAAAGGCCAGTCATCCATGCATATGAATGATATGCAAAGGCCATACATCTTTGCATATTAATCATATGCAAAGATGGTTTTGTGATGCCCTACTCTTTTTATCAATGCGTGGCATTAAAATGTATCAGCAGTATAGGCCTATCAGCTAATTAATATATGAGGCTATATTGTTGCTTATTTTCATTTGGTTATTCGATGCATATGTCAATTTTACAATTCATGGTGTATCATTTGTTCACCACATTAATTTCTTGCACATTGCCTCGAGGTCCACTTACCCACAAATGCATATTTGGCGAAGACACCGGATCATGTCGTCTGCCAGCCGGGTCAGCCCGTTCACAAATAATCTATGGAGCTTGGAAATTAAATTCCAACACGACTGTAATCATATCACAGGCCTGATGATAAACACGTTATGATACTAACTCGTTGTTTTTCTCGTGATGCCTGGCAAATGTTTAGACCTCCGCGGGGCGCCGTGCCGTGTGTAAACTTCCCCTCAAAAACGCACTTAACTTTTTCCAGATTTAGCACACGTTTAGCAAAATAACACCCCACACGTAACAATGTCATGTGAATTGTAATGTAAATTATAACCTCCGATCAGTGTCTCGGTGGTCCAGTGGAGGGTGCTGCTGCTACACTGCAGACATGGGTTCAAGTCCCACCGAGAACGCTCTCCTTGGAAACCCAATGACATTTTGGAAGCGATGTCATGTGAATTGTAATATCGATTATAAACTTCTACCAGATCATAGCCAGTGGCGCAGTTGGTTGTCCTTGTTCTGGAGACATTTCTCGCAGAGGGCTTCCTCCATGGACATGTAATTTTAGAAATATAACAATGTCAGGGAGACATGGGTTCAAGTACCGCCAGCAATGCTCTCCTTGGAAACCTAGACACTATGTCATGGGAATTATGTCAATTATAAACTCAGACTAGATTATAACCAGCGTCACAGTGGCGCAGTTGAGAGAGCTGTTGATCAGTTCTGGAATCCAGCCGAGATTGGTATTGTGAATGCAGATGACTGTGTGAATAAGGGTGTATGAGGTGATGTGTGAGTGGAGAGGATGCTGACTGGCTGGGTGAGTGGATGGGTGCATTAGTATGGATGGATGTGTGAATGTAGATGTGAAAGGGAGTAAGAGGATGTGTGACTGGAGGTGTGAATGTGAGTAAGAGGATGTGTGAATGGAGGGCTGAATGATGGATGTGTGAATGGAGGGCTAAATGATGGATGGGTGAATGAGTGAGAGTTGATTTATGGATGGCTGAATGAGGGAGAGTATGTAGGGCTGGATGGCTAAGTGAGGATGGATGGAGATGTGAAAGGAGGGGTGAATCGTGGAGTAAATTAATTTGAATGGGTTATTTATTTCTCTTTGGTTTTATGATGATGAACAATCTGCCCCATCTATCTACAGAAACTAACCCTGATTTATCATTTTTTAAAGAGAACATTTCTACACCAAAGCCACTCACATTCACACACTTACCCATCCACACATTCACACTCTTGAACCCAGGTTTTCTGATTGAAGCGCCACAGCTCTGTCCGTTGTGCCACGAGACATCTCCTGTGACTTTTTCGGATGTTATAATTGACATTACAATTAAAATTCAAACATATAGGGCTGGACTACACCGACTGCAGCGTGCGCCATTGTCATGGAAATGAGAGCTCACTTGACATGGGCGGAGCCAGGGAGAAGTCAATCAAAACAGGACCTGACACGCCCACACGGTCTTGGCAAAGTGCCAACAGCATAATAAGCAGCTTTTTTGATCTAGGTTTTGTAATAGCTATGAACGTTTTTTTTCACTCCGATTTTTGTGGATGCTTAATGAGACACCCAACTATGATATCATATATGCATTTTTATTATTTCAAGGTGTCCAGTCACTTTAAAAAACACCCACAACATCTCCTCCTGCTTCGTGATGCCAATTAGCCTAGCTATAAGCTAACAGCCATATAGCTTAAGGAGACAACCGGAATGAAGTTGTATAGGTGGTGTAATTATATGTAATAAAGAATTTAGTTTCTTCACAAGGATCTTGTTTTTTCTAAACCCACCCGACCAAACCCGGATCAGCCGCTGAATCCCAAATCCACTAAGCAAATAAGATACAGGAAGCAGAACAGGGTGTTGGACTATAATAACAATGAAACACATCCTCCCAATTTCTAGGAACATTTTTAGAACAGTATAGAATAAACCAAATCTTCAAGGGCACTAAATCAATATAGTATAGCAGATCTCCCTGCTACACGTTTTTCAAAGCAAAAGCCACCTGAGTGGCTTTTGCAGGGCAGGACACAAGTGGTGTTAAGCCGGATTATTGCAGGGTTGAGAATGCATACATAGCAGAACAGGTGATGACGTGTGTGTGGTGATGGCTGGTTTAACCTGTGTGCCTTGATTGATCAAAGCACCACAGGTGTGCAGCCTCACCCAGCCCCAGAGTCTAATCAGCCTGACTAGGCTGCTTAAACCAGCCACCAACCACATACAAACTATAAACTGGACTCTTTACCAGGGTTACCATACCCAACTTAAAGAAGCAGATTCTTTACAGGGTTACCATCCCTAAAATAAAATAAAAACAACCCCCAAACCCATTGTCCACACACCTCCCCAGTGTATCAGCCAACCTCCTCCATCA
>OMKN01017293.1:0-15390 GCA_900302345.1 Melanonus zugmayeri
CCCCAAAATTATTAAATCTGCCCTGTCTGCACGCTCATCTGTGCCCTTGACATTTTTCAGCGCGCCCCCAACTCTTTGGACCTGTGTTCGACATCCCCCCAGCGTGTGCACAACTTGATGACCTTCATGCTCGATATCTGAAACTAAAATGATGCCATAAGATTTTAATCATTCATAATTTGAATGTAACAACCTCTAGAAGTAATGCCCGTGTTGATAAAGAGAAGGAATGTTGAATGGCAACATTCTTGTGTGTTTTCTCTTCCCAGGTAAATGATGCAATCGGAATGGAGTGGTCATGGATTTATTTTACCACATTGATCTTGGTTGGCTCCTTCTTCGTACTCAACCTGGTTCTAGGAGTGCTTAGTGGGTAGGAAAATGCATTGCATATTCCACTTCCACTGGTGTTCCCAGTGGAAGTGCTCCAGATGTTTTCCTCAACCACCATTTACCAGGCGTCGCAATTCCGTCTTGGCACAGTGCATCTTAACAGGAAGTCTTTTGTCACTTCACATACAGCCATAAAGCCAGAACGTTTTTCAACATCCCTCAATTTAACATTCCAGTTGTACCATTACTATTATTTATTACTACTACTACTACTACTACTACTACTAATAATAATAGATAACATTTATATAGCGCCTTTCAGGTCATCCAAGGCGCTGTACACAGGAAATGAGACAAAACAATAAATTAAATGAAAACGACTAAGAGCCAAGACCAAAGGCCTGGCTTAAGAGTTGGGTCTTTAAGGACAATACTGGTCTGGGTGATCACCGTAACGGTCTCTCCTGGCTTCATTAAAACATCCGTTACCAATATCATGTGTCAAATGTACTTCCTTGTTCTGCCGAACAGCATTTAGAGACAGTTACAATGGTTTGATTGCCCAGACTGATAGTGTCCTTTAAGCGTATTTTAAAGGATAACTTTCAACCCCGGGATTTTTCAACCCCATTTCCCATAATTTGGGGTCTAACTAACTAATGCGGACAACCATTTTTGAGAACGCAGCCCTGAAACGTCTGTAATGTAACCCTTTAGGGCAATTGCACCTGTCAATGTACATCCTCTAAAAGTGCTTGTTTTTGCCATCGACAGGCTCAGATTGTTAGAAGTGTTTGACAACATTATGGAAAGGATCCCTACAGAGATCCTTTCGCTTGATCCGATCTGTTTGCTATTGTGTCTAACCAAGTCCCGCTCGAGGCAAAGTCTCACCTCTCTCCAAGAGTTGGAGAGAGGAGTGCCGGCAAGAGTTTGTTGTGTTGGACTACAGAAAGTATACCTTAGTGTTATCTAAAAGATATACAAACATTGGATAAAGCGAACAGTAAAGAAAGGTAAATAAAAAAGTTGTATTTCTCTGTAGGGATCCTTTCCATAATGTTGTCAAACATAATCTGAGCCTGTCAGTGGCAAAAACAAGCACTTTTAGAGGACATACATTGAAAGACACAATTGCCCTAAAGGGTTACATTGCAGGCATTTCACAGCTGCGCTCTCACTCAATAATGGACCAATGTCAAAAATGGTTTTCCGCATTAGTCACTTAGACCCCAAATTATGGGAAAATAGGGTCCAGGTTGAAAAATATGGAGTTATCCTTTAAGTTCAGTGTTCCCAGCATTTAAGATCTCTGGAGGTAGTGAGTTCCAGAGGGTGGGGGCAGCCATGGAGAGACTATGGAGCATGTGATGTTGTACAGAGCAAAATGCTATGGTACAAATAAGTTTTGTTTATGCCTTCTGTCAAAGTGCACATTAATTTGGCAACAAATATCAGCTTGGTTACATTACATTGCTTTTTAATTAATTAGATAATAGTGGCAAATATGCAATATACTGAAAACCTCATTTAAAGCTGACCTGCTCTGGCAACTGCAGGATGACTGCTGTATATAACATCACAGGACTTATTTGTGCAATGATACAAGTTCAAGTTATAATTTAAACAGTGATAGAAATAATAATAACATTTTTAAATTTAACAGTTGGCCAACAATGATAACAAGGTCTACGTGTTTTGTTTTGTAACTTTTTTCCATTAGAGGACAAACAATGGGTTCAATGCCCACAATTGCTCAGCTGTCATATTCAGATATTTTGGCACCTATGGGTTGGCCAATGTATAACAAATGTGATTGGCTACGAAATCTGAAGGTTGTGATTGGCCCAGATCATCAACAGTGAACTACGACTTATGGTGCTGAATTAGCTCAGCTTCCCCAAGTCCACAATGTTCGTTTTCTCCTGCTTGACTGCTCGAAACGATTATTTGCGAATGAACATTGGGAAAAATGAAGGGTAACAAACCCACTCTCTGCCCATATATCATTACTATATATTCTTTCAGTGAGTTTACGAAGGAGCGCGAGAAGGCCAAGTCCCGTGGAGAATTTCAGAAACTTAGGGAGACACAACAGTTGGATGAAGATCTGAAGGGTTATATGGAGTGGATAACTCAGGCAGAGGTCATTGACAATGACCAGGAGGGACAAGGTAAGATACTTTACAGAAAGAGAGTTGCTGTGAATCTAGAGTGGAAACAGAGTTGTGTGTGTGTGTGTGTGTGTGTTACCTCAGGTCTGCTCCCCCTAGAAGATGGAGGATCGGAGGCAGATAGCATCAGCAAAATGGACACTATGCACCGGATTATTTTCTACTAGTAAGCATGAATATATATTTAGATACAAAGATCTATTTCTACCATTTATGATATGATGGAGCATAATAGGATGGTTCACCTCCTACAATATCAGTGCTTCTTAATAATCCTTTTCAGGTGGTGGAACTAGTTCACCACCTGAACACACATACTGAATATAAGTGGCTTGGATCCAAAAGTTCAACTCATACATGTACAGCTAGTAGTGAAATGCTTGCTTTGCTTACTCCATCCATCGACTGTGCATAAGCACTAAATAAAATAGCGATAAGGAATTCATTCAGATGCACAGCTGATATTTAAAAAAGGCAGATAAACCTATAGCATTAGAAATGACAATGTAAAATGTTTACCAAAAATATATCTTATAGCTTTCAATTAATCATAATATTCATTCCCACCTATATTTCTGCATTCTTATCCATATTTGTATTTCCTTTTTTTCTCCTCTTCCCCATACGCTTCTGACCAGTAAACGCACTCGCAGATGGAACCGTTTTTGCAGAAGAAAGTGCCGGATGTATGTAAAGTCCAAGCTCTTCCACTGGTGGGTGATCCTGCTGGTCTTCCTCAACACACTGGCTGTTGCAACTGAGCATCACCAGCAGTCTCAGAGACTCACCAATTGGCAAGGTATCAATAGTATGAATAGCTATCAATAGATATTTTTTATATTTTATTTATAGAGTTTGTTAATTCGTTTATTGTCATAAACAATACAATCACACAACAATACCCCCCCATCCCTACAAATAAACACCCCTTAGTCAGGTGGCTTAATGCTCTTGTTCACTTACCATTACGGGGTGGATAAAAGCACTACATTTTGCATGAGGCTTCCTCAGGACCTACGGAAGGATTTTAGCCTAACTACTGGGTTCATATTTTGTATGCACATTATTTATGTACTGTATCAATCCAGAAAAAGCAAAACAATGGAAATGGCCAGACACCCATGGTGAAAGAGTTCACGTGGTTATTTTAGGTGGTTTACACAGAATGGCCCTCTGGAATACCCTTGGTGATCTCTTAGAAGGCTCTGGTTGGACGACAACACTCACAGAAGCAGAAGTAGCATCAAGTGGCATGGCTGACTCGTTTCTGAAAGCAGCACACCTAACTCGAACCAGGCATGCCCACCAAGTCACTCTCTTGACACTGCACAATCTACAGCAGGAGGCTTTCAGGCATAGTGCACACCCCAAAGATGAAGACTCCATCATAGCTTGGAGAAATGACATGCTGAAGAAGAGTCCTACTTTCATGTTCTGGGATCTGACGAAGTACTGGAAGAACTTGCCCCTCTATTCTTTGCCTTGGACCAACTATTCAAGATGGATGTCTGTCCATATCAGGGACATGAAGTCTTTGCCCAACACTATCAAGGATGAGTTTGAGAAGCATTCACACTGGGTTCTTGCAAAGACATGTGACAACCCTCTCCTTCCTGCCTGCTGGTGGGCTGTGTGGCTGTTTTGTTTCCTCCCTTGTTGCAGGTAGCCAATGGAGGTGGGTGTGGCAGATGATTAGCTGCTCGTTAGGGATCACTGGCATCACCTGGGGCAGTGTACCAGTGCTCCCTTTAAAACCTTATCTGGCTTCTGTGCCGGGCTGCTCTCCTCCCCGTAGACACCATTTGATTTCTGTTCCAGTTTTTCCTGAGATGTTGTCAGCCTGTCTGAAACCATTAGAAGAATGGGCAATCCTTTCTTGGATGATTTCAAAGATCTAGTAAATCTTGACAGTCGCAACTGCACAGATGAATCAGTGGTAAATACAGTGCACATCATTGGAGCACACGGGCAAGAAACAATACCAGGAGTTTGTCAAGAAGGTGCTTGATGAGCGCACCCACTCCATCCATGATCCAATCAAGATAAATTCCCTGGCACTCTTCAGGCAACCTCAATGCAAGACAATGTCTAAACATGGGAAGAAGATCAAAGTTCTTCAGAACAATGTGGCACTTTTTGGCCAGCTGTACATTGCTATGCAGAGCCGTGAGAGTAACTTGGATGAATTCTTTACACATGAGGTACAGTCCTTCCCTCCTTCACTCCTTTTGTGCCTGTCAGCTTCACCTGACAGGCACAAAATCTAACCTACTGCAATGTCTTGAGCAGCCTGGGCAATCAGAGCCACCCTCAACCTATGACTGCAAAATCCTGGATGGAGCAGTCATTGTCCACTGCTTGCCCACTATAGAGTGAGCACATTTGATAAGTATGCAGATGAAGTTTTCATCCCTGACCTGCAGAAGCAGCTGCAGGATACCAAGTGGTTGGATGTTATATGGAAACATACTGTATATCCCAGGTAGTTTGAAGGAGTCCACCCACAAAAAGAGAGGACAAGGTGTCCGCAGGAAAGTGTCAGACCAGGCAACTGGATGGATTTTCTTTGTGACCAAATGAATAAGAAGGAGCTGTTGACATCCATTATTGAAGAGTTCAACTGGCCACCAGCCAAAGCTTTGTATCAGGGCAAGCTGTGTCATCTTTTGGTTTCAGTAGCACCATGAACTGTTGCAATCATGAGGAGGCAGACACCAGAATTGTGGTTCATGTACAGAAATGCACTGGAGCAAGGAGCAAAAACTGTCCATGTGCGTACTGTGGACACTGATGTCATAGTGATCCTTGCAGGCTTATTCCATGATTTAGTTGTGATTCAACCTTTGACTGACATCTGGGTGGCTTTTGACAGATTCTACCACATCAACAACATATGTAAAAGTCTAGGGGAGCCAAAATCTCGAGCACTGCCTATGTTTCATGCATATTCAGGTTGCGACACAACATCTGCATTCAATGGTAAGTGTAAGAAGTCAGCTTGGCGGGCCTGGCAAGCCTATCATGATGCAACAGAGTCTGTCTGGCCAAACATCCCTTCCAGCTGCTGGATGTCGACTGTCAGCAGTTCCAGAAGCTTGAGAGACAATGTTATCCTGTACGACGAACTCTTGTCATGGGCAATGGAGAAACTGCCACCCACCCAGGATGCGCTACTTGCATATTAGCTTGCCAAAGCAGGAATCTGGGCAATCAGCACACAAACACAGCAAGTGATTCTTTCGCCACAGGACTATGGATGGACCAAGGAATCAGAGTCATGGGTGCCTGTTTAGTTGACAATTCCAGAGGTCTCCAGATCACGCAGAGAGCTGATCAAATGCTCTTGTAAAGGGGACTGTTCCACCTACAAATGCGGCAATGCAAATGTGGACTGCTCACCACTTTGCAAGTGCAATTGTAACAAATAGACACCATGTACAGCACAATACCACAGCAAGTTTATTTCAATTTGACCCTGGTATGAAAAAAGTCTCTTATGGAAATGCTAATTGCTAATACTTTACACTGGTACTGGAACTTTAATAATGTCAAAGTAAATTTAAGATACATGTGTATAAAAATTCCCAATTTTGGAAGTAATCTGATCATCTTATGATGCTTAGGGACTCTAGGGGCTCCTAGGCTAAAATTATACGATAGATCATAAGGAAGCGTAAAAAATTGTGCTTTTATCCACCCAGTAACAGTAATTTCACTAAGCCACCTGACTAGAGAAACAGTGTCTGGTTCTCTCCATATGTAATAAATTGGTGATTTCTGCTAACCACTGACCACTTCCTCTTTACACTAAAATGTTAAAGTAGCAGTCTAAGTCTTTTGAGAAATCAGTTTTTCAGAAGCTCAGAATTTTTAAAATCAGAAATGTATCATACATAATTATCATATACAATATAAAATTGAGGTAAAGTTAGAAAGATAGCGAAGCAATCTAAAGTGGAGAGTAAAAGGGACAATCAGCGGTCTAGCCCCATGGTCTAGCGGTCTTACCTGAAGAGGAAACCGGGCTTTAGAGCTGAGCACTGCCGGGCAGTAGTACGTCCCTCCATGGCCAACTATTGACAGCCACTTCACACGTCAAACATGCTGGCTGCATGTATATAAGTGGTCATACTATTTATTCACTGAGAGGCTAAAACTGCATGAGTAAACTGTCAATACTGAATAAATACACAAACCTATTTGTGAAAGATATTGCATAACCAGCTGTTACAACCCCAGTTGATTAAAGGGAATGAAGGGTCGGGAGATAACAAAGATGACTATTGTGATGGTAAGGATGGTGATGGATGAATAAACCAATAGGATTAAAGAAAAACAAAGTTCAGCAATAAATGCAAAGTCAAAACATAATGAAAGTCATATGAGATATATATTGGATAAACTTTAAGTCTTTGTTATATGAACCCATATAGACACTTGGCAGTTTAGGTTCCTACCTCAAGTTTGTGAACTGGATTTGATGCCAGCAACACGTGGTGTCAAGGATCACTTCCTTACAAATGTGACTTGTAAACTCATTCTCTTGTATACCCTCCCACACCAATCTAGGATGCAGGGTCCAAAGTCCTACCTGTTACATGTTATATACTACTACTTATATATTACTTTTTCACATATAAGATGGTCGATACATCTAGGTAACCAAATTATTATTTATTGTGGTTTATTAAAAGAAAATATACATGCAATGTTATGCCAAGTCCAACATATGGGTAACATGACTGCAATGTGTAAAATGCATCCGTTTGTAAAATGTAAAAACAGAACTGGAGCCTTTATGACCATGACCGAGGCATTGGGACACAGCTAAAATCACTACACACACGTAGTGTTGCCACTATTCAAATCACTGCAACCAGACACTATCAGCCCGTCACACACACCATCTCAAATACACAAACTAAAATTAAAAAATAAGGCTCTCTCTTGGTCTTAAAGACCGGGAGAGTAGAAGACTGTAAAACAACTCAGATGTAACAGACAAATGTAATAAGTGTTATGACAGGTGCTAGCAGGGCAGCAGGAACACAAGGGAGAGGACCCAAATGCAGACGACAGAGGCAGGCAGGGACAGAGTTCACGGTGAACAAACAAAAAGCAACAGCCATGGGTGACAAGTCCAAAACAGTCCAAACAGCAATAGCACAAAGTCCACAGGATTGCAGGGATGACACAGAGACAAGTCCAGGAAACAAGATACAGAAAAACAGAAGCTCCAAAACAATGACAAAAGCATATGACACGTACAACGATCTGACAAAGGAAGTGAACAGGTATATATGAGAGAGGCTGATGAGGGAATGAGGTGCAGGTGGGGAGATGAATGAGGGAGCTCAGGTGAGGGGAATTAAGTGATTGCAGGGTAGATGGGGAGTGGCAGGATCTGGAAAGAAAGGAGAAGAGTCTGAGGGCATCTGGTGGACTGGTGGAGAATGGCAACTAAGAGACTCAAATTGCAGTTGAAGGAAGGGACATAGAGCCAGACCCTTACGCTTCCCCACATTTCCCTGTTGCTGCTGTCCTGCTGTGTGTGTGTGTGATTGTGTCAGTGTCTGTTACAGCAGTGTTTTGGTGTAAACCCCGCAGATGGAGCAGGTTAGAGGCAGGGAAAATTATCTTCGGGATGAAGTTGGCGGCGCCTCTCAGATACTCTCATAGAGATCATTGAATTTATTTTATGTCCTTCACGCACTAGGGGTGAATCCTGTACCCTGTGTAGTAAACAGTTCTCAGTGACTGAGCTCCGTGATTATTTGTTGTCGATTGCCCTAGAGCGTGGTGTTTTGATCATGGCTGACCCAGGGAGTGAGAAACTAGCCAAACTCTCCCTTGCTCAAAAAGATTGAGCTAGAGCAGCAACTTGAACTCTTTAAAATAAAAGAGCTGGAACTCAGAGAAAAACAGTGGCAACATGAAAATGAACAGAAATTAAGGGAACAAACATTTGCTTTAAAAGGGTGAGAGTTGGAATTGGCAAGAGCGGAAACAGAAGAATACGGCCGCTTACAAGGCTGTGTCTAAAATGAATTGCGGTGAATGAATCTTTACTTTGTTTGAATGTGTTGCGGCAAATAGGGGATGGTCGGATGCGGATCAGGTTATATTATTGCAGTCAGTGGTGACTGGTAGGGCGCAGGAAATTATCTCCGTGGTAGACGCTGAAACCCTCTCGTCTAGCCAAAGAGTTAAGGATGCAATAATGCTAGGTTATGCCTTGGTGCCCGAAGCTTATTGCCAACCTTTCCGGGATCAGCAACGTTCAGGCCAACAAGCTTATGTGGAGTTTATGCGTGACCTTATCATATGGTTTACCCGCTGGCGACAATCCGCCAAGGTTACCAATCTAGATGAGCTTTGTGACTTAATACTTTTGGAGCAATTCAAAAACGTAATACCAGACCAGATCACTACTCATCTAAATGAGCACAAAACTTGTAAGCCGTTGGAAGCTGCAGAGAATACTCATAAGATGTCCCTTGGACAGGGGCACTCTCATGAAAGGGGGCCAGGTGATAATCAAAAGAGTTTGGGCAAAGACAGCGCTCCGGCTACTCTGCTCCGGTGAGGTTTGTCTCGGGTACTGATGATAAATATGACAGTACTCGGATTTGTCATTTTTTGTAAAAAGAGCGGTCACTGGGGAAGAGAATGTCCCTTTGCTAAACCGAGCGACAACCCCTCCAAAAATTGGCAAGATAACAAATCAGCTAGTCTAGCAGTGCGCACAACCCCCATGGCTTTGACTGTTCCTCCCTCTGCCGTTTCGTCTGCTGTCTCTGCACCGGACCCTGAATATATTGATTTTATTAACGAAGGTTTTGTGTCGGTGAAGGCTAGTCCCCTCTTGTCGGGAAATCAGATGAATGTGTCAGCCGACACCCGCACGTCTTCATGCCCTGTGTAATGACTCGCTCCATGGCCAAATCTGAAGCCAAACTCTCCCTTGCTCCTGATGAAACTGTGCATTCTCTGTCGCCCGATGTATATACTCCTCCTCTCGCTTTCTCCTTTAGTTACAGGCTCACGGCAGGAGTTAACTGAGCAGGTGTCAGACTCCACTTTAACACCTTTATTTGCCCTGGTTCGTTCTGATGCAGAACTTGAAAAAGCCCAGTCTGGTTTTTTGCAGGAAGGGTTTTTGTTGCAGGAAGGGTTGTTGTTGCAACGTTGGCTGTTACATCCTTTGTTGCTTGACGAGGACCAAATTACACAAACTGTGCTTCCCTAAATTTAGAAGTGAAGTCATGCGCGTTGCACATTGCGGTTCGTCTGGACATATGGGTGTCCGGAAGACCTGTGACCGCATACACAGCGTAGGTTATTGGTCTAAATTGAAGGGAAGCGTTGCGGTTTTCATTAAAACATGTTATACTTGTCAAGTCACAGGGAAACCCAATGTAAAGATACCCCCAGCACCGCTAGAGCCCATTAGTATCATGGAGGAGAAGCCCTTCTCTTCCTTACAGCTTGACTGTGGTGTCTACTTCCGGTTTCCCGAAGTGGTAATCAATTCTTGTTAACAGTTATGTGTAGATGTCTCGCGGGACTGGGGAATTGGTCTCCCATGGTTGTTGTTGGCTGTACGGGAAGTGGTGCAAGAGAGTATCGGTTTTAATGTCAACGAGTTGGTGTTTGGGCATGAGGTGAGAGGTCCCTTACACCTGAAAGTGGATGATAATCCACTACCGATAATCTTTTAAACTACATAAATGATTTTCATCTGAGGTTATACAGGGCGTGCGAGCTGGCAAAAGAAAAGCTTTCTGCCGCTCAGTGTAAAATAAAAACATTATATGATCGCAAGGCTGAAAGCCACCAGTTTGAACCTGGTGATCACGTTTTGACGTTTCAAGCCAAATACTCATACGGTGGAATGGCGCGTATCCAAATTAAATTACCTGGTTCACACTTCCGACTGAAAAAAAGGTTTCAATTGTGTCATGTCAATTTAAAGAAAACATTTTATAATTCTCCCTTGTCCACCGACAGCGAGGAGAAGGGTGGAGTGGCCGTAAAGTCTGTCACAACGCTGAAGTCCGTGACTAGCCAGCCAAGTCAACATTCTAATCTCTGTGGCGGAGTTTTTAACCGCATTGGAGTCCCAATTGTCAGACTTAGATGACCAACAGCATTCAGATATCACCACCCTGATCAATTCGCATTTAGCATTGTTTTCTGACACACCGTCCCGTACTGATGTAATAAGTACATTGTCATGACATTGACATGGGTGAGGCTAAGCCAGTGAAGCAGCAGTTTTATCGTGTCCCCTACAAGAAGAGGAAAATATTAAATGCTGAGGTTCGGTATATGGTGGAAAACAAATTCACTGTGGGCATCTCCGTGCCTCCTCATTGTCAAACTCAATCATACTTTTCGCTTCTGTACAGACTTTCGAAAGGAAACTATGGCCAGCCTCTTTAGGTTTAGGTGTTACGCCCTTACGCTTCCCCACATTTCCCTGTTGCTGCTGTCCTGCTGTGTGTGTGTGTCAGTGTCTGTTACAGCAGTGTTTCGGTGGCCAGCAAAGGGCGGCAGAGAGCCGCTCTAATCTGGGTCCTAATTGCCTGATGAATCACAGCTGCTGAGCGGCTACAAAAGGCCACGCCAGGAGAGGATCACTCTCACGCCTCTTTGTTCCGGTTTACATTATACATTGTTCGAGCATCCAAGTACCTTGCCTGGTTTCTGTTTGCTAGTTGTTTCGGGTCGTAACAGTGTACTGTAGAGTTTTAAACTGCATATCAACTTGCAAGAGAGATAACAAATGTGAAAAATGTTACAACCATCGCCTTTCTCCAACTCTTCATGACCTGTATTCAATTCTGAAAAAACTTCACTAGAGCCGGAATGAACTGGTTCAAATTCTGCGCCCCTACATTTAAACTTTAAATGACCTTTTTCACAGGATACAGCATTAAACATAATTCATCTCAACATCTCAAAACATACACTTTTTCAACTTAAAAATATAACAGAATATTTTCCATGAATTTATTTACTTCTTTAAAAACATAACAGCATATATTGCATAAAACGTATTTATTTTTTTAAAAAGCATTCCAAAATAGTTTTCATGAAACTCACTCATTGTGTAGGTGTTTTTTCCTGATTTAAGAAACATCTATTGTGATGTCCATTCCCTGAGACCAAGGAGTTGAGCGCAGATGAGCTCGGTTAGCTTTTCTGCACTGCACCCTCATGAGCCAGTTTCCCTGGTGGTGACCAGAGAAGGCCATGCCTTGTGGTTGATGACCTACAGTTTCATCCTGGTAGATGGCACTGTATGTTGCGGTGACCGGATTCACAACAGTAAGCTACGGCATCTCCCGTCCCCCGGGAAGCAGCGGAAACTTGCTCCCTCTAGCAATGGAGGTGGCTTGTCTCTTGGAGAAGGGGGCCGTCACTATCGTTGCCCCTCCTCGAGTCACACCAAGGGTTTTACTCCCGCTACTTCTTGGTTCCCAATAAGTCAAGGGAGATGAAACCCATTTTGTATTTGGTTTGCTCGCCAGAGGTTGGATCCCAGGCGACACAAACTCAAGGTTCTCATCGTACCCTGCTCAGTGTCACCTGACCTGGAATATTGGGGAAGCCCCCTTGCGCTTCTCAAAGGGGTTACCCTGGGCAAAGTGACGTCATACGTGGTGGTCTTCCATGGCTGCCTCATTGACAGGTTGGGGGGGGATGTGCCTCTCTCACTTGGTCGGAGGAGAGTGGTGCCCCCTGCTGCTCACAAAAATGTGTTGCAGCTCTCCATGGTGCTGAAAGTGTTGTTACATTTCTCTCACCTGGTGTGCGACTGCCATGTTCTGATCAGAACAGACAGCGTGTCAGTGGCAGCGTATATAGACAAACCGGGGGGAGTGCACTCGTCTGCCCTCCACCGAGCAGCGGTTGAGCTCTGGCTCAAGTGGTGGTTACATCCTGACATTGTCAGACAGACCTGGCAGAGGTTCGGGGCGGCTCAGGTGGACCTGTTTGCACACCGTGGGCACAGGCGCTCTTGTATGTGTTCCCGTCGCTTCAGCTGATTCACCCACTTCTAGAGAGGATCAGACAGGAGAGACTGTCGCTCATTCTGGTAGCCCTGGAGAGTCGATCAGTCCTGTGGTTCCTAAAGCTACCAGCGTTCTTGTGTGCAGTGCTGGTCAGACCAGACCACCCACCCGATCTGTTGTTCTTCCGGTTGTTGGTCTGGCTTCTGAGAGGTTGATTCGGCAGCAGTTATCAGCACAATTCAGAGTGCCCGCGCTCCATCCACCTCTCGCTACACAGCGAAGTGGGGTGCTTTCTCCAAGTGGTGCGACAACAATCGTTGTCCCAACCCATTGTGAGGTGAGAATTGTACTTAGCTTCTTACAGTCCCTACTAGAGAAGGGCTTGGCTTTCTCTACTGTAAAAGTCTACCAAGCCGGATTCTATGAAAAAGAAGGCTTGAGACAGAGGTTACGGACTCACTCTATTCTCTTTATTCATGGCTTTGCATGTTTCTAGGATAATTAGGGTTTTTATTATGGCTGTTGCGTTTTGCACATACATGGCTTCTTGAGTCTGATGTGCCCCGGGGTTTGGGTCCAGCAGGGGTACCGCTCTGCTCGCAGCTTCACCTTAGCCCATAAGGCAAGGCCTAGACGGTGTAGCCTACATTAAATAGAATGATAGTTATGCTACCATAACTCTAGTTCTATGATTATAGGCATAGCCGTCTAGTTTCCCACCTGCTGTACCCTCCATTGCTGAAAGAATAGCGTGGAGGATGAGTGCTGCTCTACGTGGCTTTATATACACGGTGCCGTGGGATATGTGGAGGGGACCATGTTGATTGGTACATTGTTGAATTTTCAGTGCACACAAGTGCACGCACGGGACAATCCCATAAGGCGAAGCCTAGACGGCTACGCCTACAATCATAGAACTAGAGTTATAGCATAACTATGGCTGTGTCCCAATACCCCCCCTTAGCCCTACCCCTCCGTTTGCGCGCTCCCACGTAGGGGTAGGGTGTCCCATTTCATTTAGAGATCTAGGGGTAGGGCTAGATGCGGCTATTTGGCCCTCGAAACAAAGATTTTTCAGATGCACACTTCAAACGGAGTGGTTCCCAGAATGCTGTGCAAACTGAGCGAGCTGAGGCAGGTTAATGAAACATGTCTACTGCCGGTGCCGATGCGATGAAAGCAGTCTATAAATGTAAGTATAATATCTTTGTAAATAATCATGCAAAAAATGTTAAATCCATTGGAATATCTTAGTTTTATGTAGATGCAAAGTAATATGTAATTGAATCATTATCACGCATTAAAGAAATTCACGATCGCTATTCACAATATCAGAAAGGTATGAAAGTGTACAGGAATTTATCAAACGCAAAAATGCATGAACGGGCTTGTTCTGTCCTGCAAATTTGCTCAGATTTGTCACAATAGTTGATAATGGTAGCAACTATGCAACATATGTATAGTACTGTAATATTATAATCATGCTGTGATAATTATCTTAACCATGACGTAACCTTCATCACTGTCTGTTACAGCACACTGATCAAACACCTGAGCCAGGTGACTCCACAACAGGTCAAAAAAGAAATATAAGGTAATCAGAGGGCAATGTTGTCTTAAGGGAAAGAGCTGCTGCATAACAGTTAAAAAAAAAGTAAATGAATGGTGTCATTACAATTTTTTAAATAATATTGAGGTGTGTGTGTGTGTGTGTGTGTGATTTTTATTGACCTGAAAACTGGCAAGACTGGCTCAGGAACTGAAAGTAGAGAGGTCACAGCTGCCACCTGGACCTTTTATGAAGATATGCACGCCGGTTTGGGTGCCAGACCTTCAATCAAGCCTCCTGTTTTTGGTGTCATCATTTGTGCCAAATACATCAGTAAGGAAGGAAATTTGATTTCTCAAATAAGTAAATAACATTTCAGGCAAGCAGGTTTCTCTTATTTTTTTCTTCTTTCAGGACATCATCAAACCTACTAAGCCGGATGAATCCACTGCATCCAGCCCGTGTACCTGCCGTGCCTCTGCCTCCACCCCAACTATAAGTGCAGCTATGGCGGCCCTCGACCCCACAACCCCATCCCCTAAAAAAAAAAAAGAAAGGCCGAAAGGTTATTTGAGAAATTGATTGACAAACTATAATGTTCAGTTCGTTCAATAGTATTCAGTGATAAGGCGTTCACACGTTTGTCATTTATTTTATAAGCGACTATTGGGAACACATTGGAAATCAATGAATTGTGGAGGCCAATATTGACACCGTGATTAATATACGATTAATTGTGCAGCCCTAATCTCAACTACAAAATATATGAATACTAGTATTGCAATATTGCACTGTGTGTGTGTGTGTTTGTTGTTTCCATATACCTTCCATCGCTTCCTCTCTCTCTCTCTCTCTCTCTCTCTCTCTCTCGCTCTCTCTTTGTGTGTAGCTGTTGCCATGATGACTTAGTGACCTTGGCCAGTGATGATTATACCTTTCCAGAGCTTCCTGATGAGCTTTAAAGGAGTGATTCATGGAGTGTTCTGATATCACCTATATTGTTCACCCGTCCATCCTGCAGAGATGTGAAAAGTGTTGTGAACAGGTGGCAAACCTTACTTACTTACTTATGAGAAAGCAGAATAGGTGATGTGGCTAGATGACTATATGATAATGTGTGTTTGGTGTGTGTGTGTGTGTGTCTGTGTGTGTGTGTGTGCATCAGTTCCGCCTCTATTCATTTTCCATGCCCTCCAAAAGGACTATTAACAAGTTAAAACTGATTAAAACATGTTTGCCAAACTGTGCCAGCAGAGGGTTAGGGTAGGTTAGTGTCTATGAAGTTTGACTCCTAGCCAAAAGGTTATTGGTT
>OMKN01017293.1:15427-29747 GCA_900302345.1 Melanonus zugmayeri
AGCCTACCTGTAAGCATCCTTAGAGCAAGATGCCTAACCCCAACCTGCTCCTTAATGACCCGTATCTGTACAAACCGTTGCTTTGGATAAAAGTATCTCCTAAATGCATATTTAATGACACCCATAGTGTCAGAGTTGTCACAATACCGTAATAGTATCTCATACTATACCAGCTGGCCTAGTGCCATGTGATAATACCACAGCGAAGGTAGCAGTAGTATCATTATTATTTACTGTGGCGCTCCTTGCCCGTCATGAACTGAAAATCCATCCCCCCAGCGCTGGTTGTTCCTATCATTTTTTTACTTTTGGAAAAGACTCGACGGGATCGAGGCCAGACTGATAACAATCTAACAGAAACAGAATGGGAACTTGCGAGATCAGGACGGTCTCACCGGTCTACCCTGCCCTAGCCATGCGTGCATTTTAGAGAGGTCTGTTGTGACTACCATCACTATCCTTCAGTGCTCCGACCTGACCGCTACCGGACAGCTTGACAACCTGACTAGTTTGACTCACTCACTCCTCTCACACCTCGTATTGCGTGTATAGACACATGTATCTATTTTTATTCTACTACTGCCCTGTACTTGCTGCTGGGATTGATAAAGTACCGTCTTATCTTCATCTCATCCTAAAACAAGCAATGTTAAACCTCCACGTGAGACTACTATGAGTCTACATGTGAAGAATTCATACTGTACATAAATAATACGTTTAACACGTGAATAACACGTTTTTTGTCACTAAAACCATATCAAGAGTTGGTCAAAAGTGTCAACAATGTAACCTAAAATCATGTATGAGGATGAAGCCTTAATAAATGGGATATGTTACACATTTCTCTCTCATGTCTAAGAGCAGGTATAGTGGGAGGGGTGGGGGGGTGGTGGCTGACGCATTGGTGAAAAACGCTGGATGTACGTCAGCCTGTTCCTGTGTGTGTGTGTAGGGTGTATGTGTGTATGGTGTATGTGTGTGTGTGTATGGTGTATGTGTGTGTATGGTGTATGTACATGTGTGTGTGTGTGTGTGTGTGTGTGTGTGTGCTTGCGTGCATGCGCGCATGTGTGTGCGTGTGTGTGTGTGTGCATCATGGAGAGCCGTTGCCATGGTTATGTGTCTTATTGAACCCTCCGGGAGTTGTCACAAATGAAGGGATGTGCTCTGGGCCCGGTTATATGAGGCTACCGCTGGCCCAAGGTTTGTGTAGCCATACGCAACCGATGACCAATGAAACCCAAGGAGCAGTGGGAGAGATGGAACGAAAGAAAGAAAGAGAGGAAGAATGAAAGAAAGATTGAAAGAAAGAACAAAATAGATTTGCAAGAAAAGTCGCACTTCTCACACTAAAGACATTTTCCTTGCACTCCAGCGCCATTTGCACAAAACCCTGTTGAGATGATAGTGGTGAATAGTAGCTTTAGGTCAGGAAGACACGTCTATTTGCAAGTAGTAATTGTAGGCATGATGTCTACATGTTGGAATTTATTATTTGTGTTGATTGTTGGTATTTTAAAACTGAAATAAAAGTAATCACTTTTTTACCAATACCACTATAGCGCTACCTCACCTCCTTTAGGCAAGGATTGAGTATGCCTGTGTGTGTGTGTGTGTGTGTCTGCGTACCTTTTCGATGACCATGAGCTCTTAACCGCAGCCTCTAATCCTCTCCTTCGAGTGCAGAGCACACAACCCGTCATGTTTACCTTTAATAACACACACAAACGCACACACACACACACACACACACAGAATGCAATCAGCACTTCAGAACTGGCCACTTAAACCCGCGGCACACAACAAAACAAGGTGTCGCGCGAGTTCAGCTCCAGCCAAACACCTGAGGCAGATGTGGATGTATTAACTGGAGCCTAAACAGCAAATACACCTTATATACAGCAGGGATCCACTACTCAACACACAGGGGCTGCCCACCTTATATACAGCAGGGATCCACTACTCAACACACAGGGGCTGCCCACCTTATATACAGCAGGGATCCACTACTCAACACACAGGGGCTGCCCACCTTATATACAGCAGGGATCCACTACTCAACACACAGGGGCTGCCCACCTTATATACAGCAGGGCTCCACTACTCAACACAAGCACTGGGTTTACTTCCCTTTTCCTTTTCCAAACTGCATGCTCCCAGGTTTGCCACTTAGGTCTCATGCCACCATGTCCAAATGTACAATAAACCAAAAAAAATGATTTACATTTCACATTTGCTGGTATAGTTGCTGTCATACCAGTTCAAATTGAACCAAGGGCAATCAGTCAAGACAAGTCGCCCCATACTGCCAATATGTTGGAAATGTTGAGTTCATTTTCAGATGAATTATGCACACTGATGCTCCTGGAAAAAAAACACTTCAATAAAGCATTAGGTAAAGGTCAGGCCCGATGTAATGTCTCATTATTCTAATCACAGGCACATCTCAGCGTCAATATGGAACGTAACATAATCCTTGCTCCATAAGCTATTTGTAAATAAAGACATTTACAAGGGATAGGGGAGCATTTGCTGTATGCTGATAATGCTTATCTCCAACTTACAATGTGTTCTCCCTGGCACCCACCTGGCTACTTTTGTTTGTTTCTATCTATCTATTTATCTATCTGTCTAGCTATATCACACACACACACACACACACATGCATAACATTCACCTCTACTGACAAATCAGTTGAATTTGTCTTGGGAGGTAAGAGGGAATCAGTGAACCCCCCCTCCAGTATAAACTCCAAGCAGACAGGACCTAAGCCGTGGTTCAAACCGAGGTCTCAGGAACGGCATGGCAACAGAATACTCCCTGTGCCTTGAGGACATCTGCCTAGTCTTACATATGTCATCACATTTCTGTGATTGCCACAAACGTCTTTTTTTTCAATTTCAACCCTGACAATTCTTCTGGAAGCTGACTGCATCTAATCATGGGGCATTAACAAATGTTTTCGCTTATGCTGCCTCCACCCGAAGGTCTAAATCATATGGAAATTGATAATTATTCTGTCATGCAATTCAGCTTCTAGGGACCATGGATTTATTGAAGATTTATTTTCAGAAGGATGCGCATCTTTCACAAACAATTTGCCTAATATTGTTTTGTTTCCCATTGTTGGATAATTCCATTAAGCGAGCAGACAAGCGGCTTTGTGGGTCTATGAGATTGAGATATTGCCCTATTAGATATGTAATGCTGGAATATTTCAATATTACAATGATTAAAGTCTCTCTCCTTTGATGATCAGCTATGGAACTCTGTCTTTGACTTAACAAACATATAACACAATATCATGCATCATGAAATATTGCTATTATTATTGTATATGCACACTATTGTAGGGGTTGTGGTATGTCGACTCAGACAGGATTCTATAACCATCACAGTAAGAACATTATTAATACATGTGATTTTATGACAATCATTTGCATTCTTCCCTCACAAGCTTAATTTTCAATGCTCATTTTGTCCTCCTGCACATAATTGACTTTTTACTTATACTCCCTGCATTTCTGCATATTAACAATTTTCTCCAAGTCATAAAAGGGGCTGATGTTGTTTGCTTTAAGGCCCAACGAATGAGCCATGTGCCTTCCATCAGTGGCTCTGCCACTAACAACAACACTCCGGGAGCAGTCATCACCACTGCACGCACAAAGCTCTGAGGGGGAATTCCCTCGTCGAGTGGAACTGAAAGATTAGCTTGTCATCGAAGATTTATGATTTTTCATTTAAAGTAACATTGATTAATATGGGCTATTAGGGCCCACTGCATTTGGTCCTGCCCCCATGGTTATGTTAAACATGACCGTTGCGAAAAGGATCCTCTGCCATTTCTCCACATTTCTTCCATGTGCATGTGCATGCACACACACACACATTCACCTCACACACACACACACACACACACACACAGTGACTAATTTACTTAACCAAAGCCATACAAGGGGTCTTTAGGAGCCCAGGACAATATGTAGATTAGCGTTTTCTTCAGAAACAGTACAGTAATCGCTAAGCTCCGCAGGCGTAAAGACAAGCGCCTTTTGTTGTTTTTTTCCCCCATTGTACATTAGCAAGCGTGGAAATGTGTTCAGAGGGGAATTATAATGTTCTATTGATACCAAATCTTAACTATATTCATATAATCCCTCCACCTACACACACACACACACACACACACACACACACACACACACATATATACACACACACCCTCTGACAGGGAAGAGCAGATTAGAGGGGTACAAATTGGGGAGGTTTGGGTGTCTGTGTGCAAGTGGGCCTATGTGTGTGTGTGTGTGTGTGTGTCTGTGGGCTGATCTAGTGGAGTATGTGTGGAGAAAAGAAAGGGGGGTCTAGTGGGGGGTCTTCATGTGTTCACTGATAGAAGCCATAAATCAGCAGCCTTCATCAACAACACATGAATTGGTATTTATTTGGAGCATGCACAGTTGTTTGACCCCCCTCCTTTATTTGGTCCCACGCAGGTAGATTTGAGCCTCACCTGTCAAAGTCCCAGGATGCCAAAAGCGGCAAAGATCAGATGCTAAATGTTACACTCACACACACACACACACACACACGTGATTGTAGTTAACTGAAACTTAAACTGAAAACAGCTTGCAGAATAAACTAAAACTAAACTGAAACAGAAACACAAAATAGAAATACTATACAAATGGAAAGTAATTATCAACCGTTTTGGTTTTCTTGTTTACATTTTCACCCAGTCTTTTCCCCATTCCCAAGTGATTTATTTGCAATTAGATGGCAATGTTCACCATTTTTCCAAGTGAATACTAGTGTTGGGTAAACAGGATTTAACCAAAAGATCATGTTTTCCTCAAGATAAACCGGAACCTGAATTCTAATCCACTATGATAGTCATGTGTTGTTATTTATTTTATTTTTAAATGTTTGACTCTCAAAAGATAGAGGTAAATTGTATTAAAAAAAAATGTTTAGCTTTGTGCAATAGCCAAAATGTATAATGACCATTGTAACTGTTGGTAGGGGTGCAAACATGTACACGTCAAGCAAAATCAGAAACGATTACAAAAATATTGTAATTGAAAAACATTTTTTAAGTTAGAAAGAATATTGGATATTCAACAGATATTCACGCTCTGAATTAGCAATGTGAATCAGTGAACTATCATTTTTTGGTATTTCTTGCTTTCCTAGCTATTAGTATCAGTAAATAATGCACAACTCAGCTTTTTTTGCAGTAGTAGTCATTCCAAAAAAAAAGATTGAAACGAGTCCAAGACGAGACCATCAAAAATTGGTCTCGAGATCAAGACCGGACTTGAGTACTGCAGCCCTGTTGCACGCGCACACACACACACACTTATGGTAACATCCTCACACTTTAATGTGAGGATGGCCACTATAATGGATGATATTGGGCAGGGTGACATTTTCCCAGGCCCAGGGAATCCATAGGACAGGTTAATCAGGGGCGTAATTAAATGCAGGTAACTCTCAGATAACAGATGGCTCTCTATATGGCTGGCCTAAATAAGACGCACTCAGCCTACCAACACTACAGTGTATAGAGGAATATACTACAGAGTATATTCCTCTCTCACAATTCACTGTGGGTGTATGACATTCTTTGCAACTTGTTATTTCAGAAACTTTTGTTGGATTGTAGCCTGACCAGACACTGCTTTAATTTCTCCTTTCTGTTCGGATCAATCCCTCGTCCTCAAATGGAGGTCATCGTTGCCTTCCCATTTACACATCAGGCCCTAAAACAGAACGGACGGACAGATTGACAGAAAGATTGCCCTGGTTGTGAAAGGAACTATGAACCTTGGATACTAACACTTACAGTATGTAACACAAGTATCCCCTCCTAAAGCAGCCAGTCTGGTTATTCATATCCATTACTGTTTAACATTTCAACACACTGTATGCAATATCATCTTAAATGGATGGGCAGACTATCAATTAAAATGTCAATTAAATAAGAATTCTGTCCAAATGTTATGCTCCCACATGTCACCTGTTTGTTCCCTAACAGACAAGAAAACGACGAGGTTGTCCGCAGAAATTAGCTCAAGGAGGGCTTTAGAGTGGGAGACGAAGGGTGCAGTGCGTTAGACACTTTTGTCCAGAAACCTTCAATCATTTTTCCGACTATTATGAAGTGGTAACTTGTGTCCATGCCATACCATACCCATACCTCATTGTACATGTCCTCTCTCCATTTAAAAATGATTTTATTGCTTCCGCAAAAAAAAAAAAAGTCTGTTAGATTCTACGGTTGGAGAACTGTGTCCATAGCAACGGTCTGTTATTCATAGCAGCGGTCTGCTATTCAGAAATAACAGACCATAGAATGCCATAATTGACCAATCAGAATCGAGTATTCAACAAAGCTATGTAATAAATATATATAATGTTTAACGAGCAATCTGTCTTCAAGTGGGCAAACTATTAGAGACATGATCCATTTACTTTTATCTGGTGGTGATTGAGTACGTCATTTTGCTCCTCGTTCAGCTCCGATCGTATGGCTTCATCGGTGACACATAAACCTGGCACAGTCATTAATGGCACCTCATCCATAATGCTAAATGGGAATTGGCTTGGGGAGCAGTGATTTCACGTAAAGAGATTAAAAAATATGATCTCTAACAAGGGCCTCTGCTGTCCAAGTCGAATCCCCCCAAGGGCCTAATAAATGGGAGAGGGAGACATTTTGGGCACCCAGATGTGAATGTTATTGTCGTCGAGAAAAGATCATATAATGAACAACGCTATACTTTATGGTGTCATCACAAACCGCATTACACATTTTTAAGGTGTTTTGAAAGTGTTATTGCGTCCCATTGACATGGGGCATATATTTTGAATGGCATTTGGTTATGTGACTTTGTGGGTGTGTGCGTGTGTCATGCTCAACAAAGATATCCATCTGTAACTTCACAGTGGGAGATCTAATTTAAGAGCAGATGGATTTTTCTGTTAAAAAAAAGCACATCTGAGTCATCTCCACAAATAATAAGTTGTACAAAGAGTTTATGATTCATGCTTAACCTTCATTACAATCAACCAGCAACTTAAATATTAAGGTAACATGGGGGTAAAATAGGAAAGTAGTCGGTGCGATAACAGCCTTACTTTATACTATGTTGCGGTCCTTTAACTACACTACTCACTCTCTTGCTATAGGGGCTGAATTTTTTGAAGTACTGTGCAAGTAATTATATGTTTTGAAATGTGAAAAAAAATCCTTCTTTTGTGTGCGGATCATTTCTTCAGCTAGCCTGTTCAGATTGGCTTCTTTGTATCCCAGCAACCACAACAAAAATAGAAAGACTTCAAATTTGATATTTGTCACCTTTTAGGATATAGCTTTCACTCAATTATACAAGTCAAAATAAATGGCCACATGCCGTTAACCATCCAAAATGACCTCCTTGGTTAAATGTTTTTTATTCTCTCGCCCTCCATCTCTCTCTCACTGCAGAAAGCCTTGGTCTGATTGTTAATCTAATTCCTGCTTTGGCAGGCCATAATTAACAGTTGAGTTAGAGCAGAACAAAAATTATGGGGCTAAGAGGAAACTAGAGTGCTGCTTGTAATTTATGCACCTTATGAAAATCCAAAGTGAGATTAAAATTCAGCTGCACAGATTTGATTGTGATATAAATGAAAATTGGACATTTTGTTTCTCCACTGTAGTCTATGATAGAACCTTGACACCAGCCAGGGTGCTGAATGATAATTATGAAAAACGATTTAAGATCTTTAATGAACTCCAGACAAGAATTGCCACAACCCTACCCTCTAGCTTTTCCCCACACGGCGCAGCCCCTTTTTTGTGCCTAATTTGTGCTTCAGTGATCATCAATACAATGAGTTAACACCCACCAGCATTACACTAACCAGCCAGCCCCACAGTGTGCACATCAAAGAATAAGATATAGGTGGAAATAATTCCCTACATCTCATTTTTGCATTATAATAAAGAGTGCAAGGTGCTCTCACAGTTGAATGCTGGAGTCACCCACAACTTGTTAGTGGTAGAAACCTTTGAATTGTGAACTTGTTGCTTCATTTGATCTCTGGATCTATCTTGACCCTGGAAGTATTTAGCCCTACTACTACTACAGTCAATACAAGTTCATATTGAAGATTCAGCAAAATACATATTTTGCACAGGTATGGACAGAGTAGTATATAAAAGAATATAATTAAATAGAGTAGAATAGACGGCCCGGCCCCATCAGACGCAATGTCATGTTGATTGGCCCTCTCTAAATGCTGCTTGTGGGAGTTCACAACGTTGTTGATGGAAGTGCTTAAAACCAGGAAATTAAATTCAACACAAGTCCCATAATCCTTTGCCCCATGCGATATCGCTTCCAATGTGAATGGGAGGCGCTGCCAATCGCGAGACATTGGGTCTGGTGGGGCCGAGCCCTGAGGTGATGGTCGATCAAGGCAGGGCGCATCAGTGAGTGAACGCATACACAATAGCATAAACATTTTAGTACTATATAAATGCACAAATCTTCATTATCCTTCCGATCAGAGCTTTGACTAGAAGAGGTCTATATTAGTTGATCTATATTGTGAGTAGTCGTAAAAACCACATCAAATCATGAGGGGTATTGGTCATTACTCTGACTTGGGCTGAATTTCTCAATCAGTCGGCGCTGTGCAGCAAGGCTAGTCACCCTTTGATTCATATCAACACTGTTGCAGAATTTGATAAAGTTATCTCTTTCACAAGAACTGGATGCTGTACCAACTAGAGAGAGGTATGGAGAGAGACAAAAGAGTGCAGGTCATCACAGACATATCGGGGGGTCCAGGCAAGTCTGTCTGTCTCACATTTAGACATATCTCAATAAGAGAAACATCACACAATAAGAACATGTTACACAGTAACATGCCTCAGATTGATTCCAAATTCCATTGTAACCAAGTATTAACTTGATACTCCTTTGTAATAACTTTTATAATAACAAACAATAACAAACTTTGATAGGGCTGGGGCTAAATGACAAGTCCAATGCTGTTGTGCCCCCCCCCCACTACATTTTTGAGAGTCACCAAAGACGTGTTTTGCATCACTTTGCTACATCAATGGTTGCAGAAGGAAGAGGGTTTTGACTACGAACTGTTATCAATTTGAAGAAAAGCTGAGGCTTTATTTCTACGCTGCCTTTGAACTAGACAGATAACGTCTCTGGTGTATAACTTGCCATGTTGTCTCGTTTGTTCACAGGAAGTGTAGAAACAAAGCTGCTGCAGTTCTCCAGGCTTGGGGTTTTTTTTTTTGGAGGGCACAAATGCCACATGCCATCAAGTCATATACAATGATTTTGAGTCCACAGATATAGCTGCACTCAGTCTTTGGTTAATGAGAAAAGTGAATTCTGGATTCATGAATCTTATTTTCATGACTGAATAGAAAAACTGTCAATATTAAAACAAAATGTTGGTCCCTAGAAGAAAGATACCTGGAAGGTTGTGTTTGTCTATAATTGGTGGCCGTTTTTTTCTAACATATTCATGGGTCATGTCAAGTATTTTGTTTTGATACAATATGATGAGACAGACTAATCTTGGCCTATTTCTGAGAAATAAAGTATGCAAATTATAGCATATTTAAGTGTACTGCACTACAATCCCTTCCTCTATCTGCATGTTACCATTTAGTCCCTGTCGCTAGGTGAAACAACAACAACAAGCTAGCAACCTACACGCTGAAAATGGCAAGTTTTGACGAAGATTTGGATCATGCAATAAGGCAGGCCTGTTTGGTTCTTTCAGTGAATGGTTGTAAAGATATACAAATAATATGTTTAGAACATTTGCTGTCTAACAGGGATGTTCTTGCATGTTTGCCCACCAGTTATGGAAAAAGTGTCATATTCCAAGCATGGCCTATTGTCTGCAGTGAGCTAGCAAGGGTAAACACAGAGACATGGCGTGAAAATGCCATGGTCTTGGTAGTGTCCTCATTGGTTGCGATAATGGAGGACCAGGTGAAAACCCTGCAGTCAAGGGGGTAGCTGCAGCGTACGCCGGGGAAGATCTAGACACAGACAAGCTGCTGGCCAGTACTCCATTGTATTCGGATCTCCTGAAACATCGGCAAAGATGGATGGAGAGCCATCCTGCAAACGACCATGTTTCGAGAGGGTGGTGTTGATTGGTGGGGATTGCTGTGGACGAAGTACATATGGCGATCCACTGGTAAGAGCAAATTACGATTAACCATCTATCCAGCTAATTTGCTCATTTGTATAGCTAACTTTCCTGTATTGTGTGCAATTTGACACTAGCAAAGTCAATTATTATCACAACCATTACCTTTATGTCATGATTATCATTTCATCCAGTTACCTTGCCCGAGCACCATCTTGTTAAAAATCCTTGGTGCAACTAATCTTTCGATTCAGTATCATCTAATTTATGTCATGGCCACACTCCGGTCTCTGTTTGTTTCCCTGTTTTGAGTTTTGTTGTATTTTCCCACCTGTCCACCAGATGTCCTCACTGTTGTCATTCCCCCACCTGTCCACCAGATGCCCTCAGACTGTTTCTTGTAGTTCCCCTCACCTGTGTTTCCTAGTTCTTGTCCCCACCTGCACCTCGTTCCCTAATTAGACTTTGCTTTATATGTTGGTTTGTTTCATTCGTCGTTTGTTGGGTTGTTGTCTAATGTCAGGTTTATTTTGGGTAGCTGTCTTTTGTCTTCTTGTGGTTTTTGGTCCCTTACGCCTGCAAGTTTTTTGGTTTTGCCTTATTAAATTAAGTTGAATTATACCTACCTGCCTCAGTCCTCTGTATTTGGGTCTAAACCTGTCTCCAGTGTTCCTGCTGCCCTTTGAGCCTCTACCTGATCATGACAATTTAGAACCCAGAGGCCTAAGGTCAGAAAAAGTGGTAATATATTGTATAGTATAGCTGAGTGCTCACTGAAGTAGTGTTTTGTTTTCAGACTTAACTTGGGCAAGAGTACTCATAGGCTCCAAAGATGTCTGCAAATAGTGTTGGACATGTACCATTCAGAGACACCAGAGGACGTCAAACTGCATATTATCAACTCGCTCAAAGAGTCATTGTCTGTAACATTTCAAGCAGTATGGAGACTCGGATGCAGAGAAAATACTCAGGATACGAGGTGTAATTCCAAAATACAAAGGCTTTACTGAAAACAGTTTGTCATACAAAAATCCAGGTAGCAATGTCCAAACAAGGATAAGAGGGTCGGCAGATAATCCGACAAGGAGAAGACAAAAGACGTAATCCAAGAAAAACAACGGAGATCAAAAACCAGGGGAACAGAACTAGAGAAGAATTACTGGAATGTTTTACACAAAAGTACAAAGATGATCTGGCACAGAACAAAGAACACAAAGGGGTTATATGCAGGTAGGGTTGGCAGGTGGCGCAATCAGAGCATGATAGTAATTGGGATCAGGTGTGGACAAATCAAGGAAAAAACATAGGACATGTAGTGGACACTAAAAAACTACAGCACAACATGGATTAATGGGTTGTGACATTCTCAGAGTTGTATTGGAACTTCAGCACTTGGAATGGGTGTTGATTTCAAGGGTCAACCTCCAATTGGTCAATGCAGCTGTTGTCAGCAAAGTTGGCAATGTCAAAATAGAGAACAGACCAGCTCCCAGGATGTATTTAAAATATTGTTTAGTTTGGTGTCAATAAAAGCCATTCATGTTAAACGTGTTGAGACATTTCTGCATGGGCACAAAATACAGAACAAGTATTAGTGCTTCAAGGGAGAGGTGGTGCAGGCCAGGGCAGGGTTTTCTCAAAAACTAAACTAAAACTAAAACTAATAATACTAAAACTAAATAGAAATGGGTGTCCAAAAACTAAAACTAAAATAAAAAATGGCCAGCAACTCATAAACTGAAACTAAACTGAAATGGAAAGGAAAACCATAAATAGAATAGTAATAAAAGCTTTGATTCAAAAAATGTGAACTAATATCACCCTGTTGAAGACTCAACAGGCTCTTCTCACTGTTATTAGACTATCATGGGAATGGTAACATTAGTTACATTAGTAGATTGAAAGGACAAATTTGATTAATTGAAAATGAGATGATTTAATAATATGAGTTGATATGATGGGGATGAAATGATACAAACCTTCCGTGGTTGTGAATACAGAGCTGGAGCTGCAGTGGCAAGTCTTTTTCGTAAGTGCTCCAGCAGCAGAAGTCTAGACAGTGGGTTGTGTCTGTGAGTTGAGGCTCAGCCTGGAACCTAGTCACACATTCCTAGATTGTTGAAGACGGCTGTAAGAGAACAGAATAGCCATCAATTGATCCGCATGTAAGATGCATGTAAGATGTTAGTACAATTTGGGATATTTGTAAAGAGTAAAGTCTGATCAGCACAAAGTGCTTATTTTAAAATAAAAATACCAGCGCTACCCATAGATGTTTGTCCTGATTATAATTGATTCAATAATTTTTATAATTTTTATAATTTCCCTAGACTCACAAGTCAGTCTCTAAAAGCTTCACTCAACTAGAGACTGAAGACATTCCCCCAGCTTTCATGTGCTAAAAATGGGTGGAAACATTTAGAGTTTTAAAAAAACCTGCATTGCAGAGCCAATCCAAAGTATTTATGGCGGAGCTTCATATCGGGGCGGGGCCATGCAGAGGTTGTGTGTTTGTAAACACTGTCCTACCAGCAACACGTGACTTGTAGGATGGCACAGGCACAGTCACCGAAGAAAACTCCGTCAAAGTTTGTTGATGTGTGTCGCATTTGCAGCGAATAATTTTCATCAATAAAAAACAAACTCTTGTTATATGTAATGTTTTAAAATGCTCTCTCCGTGTTAACAAAATGATTCGCTATATCTCCAGTTTGTTTCACTACGGAGGAGAAAGGGGGGAGAGCTTCCAGGAAGGCTTATTCATGACATAAAGGGGTGTGGTTTGTTAGCGGCCGCCCCTGTCCAAACAACGCTTTTGCATTTAGAAGTACCCAGACGTTTGATAGGTGAGGCGAGAACTCTCGAAATCTCCGAAGGATGGGACTTGAGTAGACTTATGATGTATAATGTTACATGTGTTGTGAAATTGTTTGCTAACCTGAACTGAGTGTGCAAACCGAACCACTGGCGCCATAGTGACCTAGTGACCTCAATGCTCCTTCATTAGAAACCTGGGGCCTCATGCATAAAACTTTGCGCAGGATTCACGTAAATATGAAAAGTACTTACGAAACAGGGCCGTGCTTACGCACACAAATATTCCGATGTATAAAACAGTGCGCACGCACGTCCTACGCCTGTTTCCAATTATAAATCACACTTGACACGTAAACTTGGTGCACGTGAACGTGCGTTTTGTCCCACCCTTGTAACGCCCATAATTGCCTATAAAAGGGCATTGGCACGCCCCAAATTAATATTCATACAGACAATGACAGCGAGAGAGAAGAAGATGGCAAGAAAGAGGAATTATTCAGAATGTGAATTGGAGGTTCTTGTAGGGGAGGTAGAGAGGCGGAAGCACATTTTATTTGCGGGACACAACTTGGGCATAAACATTTTTTTTTAAATAGCGAGTGGCAGCACGTAGCGGACGCTGTGAATGCTGCTTGGTCCGAACAGCGGACCGCCAGGGACATAAAAAAGAAATGGTCCGATATCAAGGTGGACTGAAAAAATGGAATGCAAATTCATTCTCACTCGGTGCCCTTATAGCAACATGAGTGCAGTCAATAGCACCGATTACATTTGTTTGCCTGTTCACCCACTGTGTAAGGAAACTTTATGTAGCGGTGCGGCAACCCCATTATACCTCCTAACACGTTTGACAACACGCGGCTCAAGGTAGACTGGGTGATCCCTGACTGATCACCCGGTTCCCTTTGGAACGTGCCGGGTGCCAGAAATCCCAGGGTTGACAGGACTTGCAGTGGTTCAGGCACGGCGTGGTTTCTGCGGGTGCGTCTCTGTAAAGCTGGGCCAAGTTCAGCACAGAGATCCAAGAGGACAGCTCTTGGAAATCTGAATCGGCCGATGAGCCACTCATCATCATTGGCCAGCAAATCTTGTCGGTCTCTAAATACTCTCTCTGCACGAATTCTGCCATTCGCCAAATCCTCTATCATTGCTAAATAAGCCATTGTGCGTTATTATGCATTGCAATTGCATGCCTTTTTATACCCAGTCCACCAACATGTGATGATGATGATAATCAACGAATCAATCAACCAACCAATCTTCATTTGTAAAGCACATTTCAGACATAAATGCAACATAATACGCTTCACAACAAAAT